>JAVKLA010000062.1:6732242-6793925 GCA_034782735.1 Sagittarius serpentarius | reverse complement strand
GCCAAGGCTGCCCTTGAGCTTCACATTCCCCGCCAGCCCCTCCTTGTTGGTGAGAACAGGTCCAGCATAGCACCTCTCCTCCTTGGCTCCTCTGTCACTTGGAGAAGGAAGTTGTCATCAGTGCCTTCCAGGAACCTCCTGGATTGCTTATGCCCTGCTGTGTTGTCCCTCCAACAAATATCAGGGTGGTTGAAGTCCCCGCTGAGGACCAGGGCTTGTGAACACGAGGCTGCTCCTATCTGTCTTTAGCAGGCCTCATCTGCTTGGTCTTCCTGGTCGGGTGGCCTGTAGTAGACCCCCACTATAATGTCACCTGTCCCTGCCCTCCCTTTAATCCCGCCCCATAAGCTCCTGGCCAGCTCCTCATCCATCCCCAGGCAGAGCTCCATGCCCTCCAGCTGGTCATTGACATCGAAGGCAACAACCCCTCCTCATCTTCCCTGCCTGTCCTTCCTAAAGAGCCTTTATCCTTCCATTCCAACACTCCAGTCATAGGAGCCATCCCACCACATCTCCTGATGCTAAGATCATAGCCCTGCAAGCGTGCGAATGTCTCTAACTCCTCTTGTTTATTCCCCGTGCTATGTGTGTTTGCATAGGCGTTTGAGTTGGGCCCCCGATGAAGCCGACCTACTGGCTGGAGGGGCTGGAATTCCTCAGTGCTGCTCTTCAGGTGCTCTCCTGCCGACCCGTGACCCTTCTCCAGGCTCTGGGCCTCTATTGCTGTCACTGGCGTCAAACTGGTAGGAGTGGGATGGATTGAGGTTCCCCTCGCCTGGCAACTTTAGTTTAAAGCCCTTTTCACCAGCTTGGCAAGCCCATGACTGACGATGCTCTTCCCCTTCTCTGACAGATGGACCCCGTCAGCCCCCAGCAGACCAGGTTTCTCAAAGCGAGTCCCATGGTCTGAGTAGCCAAACCCTGGCTGTGGCACCAGTCCTGTAACCGTTTGTTGATTCACCAGATTCGACTGGCCCTTTCAACCCCCTTCCCTTTGACTGGGAGGACTGATTAAAAAAAACAAACTACCTGCACTCCAGAGTCCCTTATACTTCTCCCAGGGCTCTGTAATTGTTGATACTCCTCAACCTTCTCCCGGCTGTATCACTGGTGCCCATATGAAACAAAGGCAGCAGATAATAGCGGACTGTATGAGGCTTGGTAGTCTCTTGGTGACATCCCTGACAAATTCCTGACTAATTCCTTGCTAATAGGCTAGCTTTGCACTAACGAATAGCAATGATAATCTAATTTCATAAGGCTGTCGAGTTTGGAATCCGTGTGCTGTTCTGGTGTCTAAGCAGCGTTAAAGACAATGCTGTCTTATGATGAGGTTGCTTTAAAAAACCTAAATACAGAGTAGGCATTTTTTCCTTTTTCTCCCCATAGAGGAGACAGAGCTTTGTATAGTGATAATTGTAGCTAGTGACTACCATTAATTGGGAAAAAATACTTAATGTCAGATGCTCAGTTTGTGTGATGGTGTGGTAGATGACTTCTGCCTCTTTGGTAGTACCAGCATGTCAGATGTAACTCTTCCATTTCATGAAGGGGAATGTGCAGGAGAAGGTATTTATGTCACCAGGAGGACAAGCCCATTTCCATTTAGCTGTCCCTTTGCGTTTTTTATCATGCAATTTTTTGTGGCAGCTTGAGATGCAGCTTTTTATATTTAAAAAAAAAAAAACAACAACTTAATCGCTAGAGTCCATTCAGTGTATCTAAATTCTTAAACAGTACTTTTCCCTGCAGTCCCTAGAAAAGCAAAGCTGAACTATATTGATAGGTCTGAGTATACCACAGATGGTGGAAGTTCTGTTTGGTGAAACATGCGTTGTAGGCTTGAAGTGCTAGGTGATTCTCTGCTACTGTCTTAGCATGCCTTAGGAGGACTGTTTGGTTTATCTTCTTGCTAGTTACAGGTTAGCTAGTATTCAGGTTTAGTTTCTTGGTTTTGGTCTTTTTTAAGGCTAGAGGTTTCCCCAAAGTATTTGAATGTTACATTGCCTTCAGTAAAAACTTCATGCTCAAACATGTCATTTCCCTTCTCCTTTCAAGAAAAACTTCCACTCTGAACAAGCATAATTAAAGACTAGTACAAATATTTAATATGGTTTTGAGTACAGTTGAGTACAGTTCTTCTGTAAAATGACTATTGGAGTTCTGACATTTTTCTTAATCAGCATTTTCAGTTCCCACTTCAGAATGATCATGTAAAGTAAATGTGATACCTAAGTAGCTGCTACAGCATTCAGTAACTGGTTGTATTTGGGAAGATGATTGGAGGCCTGTAACTGATTAGGCAGTCAGTTTAAGTAGTTGCCTTATTTTGTATCTACTAATTGAGATAGATATATACATATGACCTCAGTTTGTCCAGTTTGAGAAGTGTGTTGTGTCCAAAATGCTATAGTAACTGCCAGTTCCTGATGCAAAGTGCCATTAACTAGTCATCTTCTCAGAACCTCCAAATTTCTGCCTAAGATTACGGATTTCCTATTGAAATTCAAATAAGCCTATTGTAGCAATTTGGTGACTTGAATTTTCTCTTGATTCTAGCATAATTGTCCATCCTGTCACCAGGGCAGGAATGGTACAGTAACTGGAGAAGATGCTCATCTCCATGTTCAGTGCAACAAAGGAAAGAAAAAAGGTACACACAACTCAAAATGAGGAGGGCACACTGCATTAGGTGAAGTTTTGTGTTTTGATGTGGCAGATGGATTGACTGGACGACACGTTTCTGAGGCATTAAAATCAATTTAAATGTGTCTGGAGCTGTCATCTGTTGTTGCGGCAAGAAGCCTACCCATGTGAGAACCACTGTACCTGTGTTCTGGAGCCTAATCATTAGTAGGTTCTCTGGGACAAGGAACATGGAAATAGGGGAGTTTTCTGGATGTGTATGGAGCAGTTCCTGAGGGAAGGTCAGGTGTTGGGTGTCAACTTCAGTTTGGCTTATAAAAACTTTACAAAAGCCAGAAAAGCCTACTAAAAGAAAATACTTGATTAATAAGACAGTGGATTTTAAAAGCTGTTGATGCTATTAATTGTTTGGCATTCTTTTTTAGAGTAAGTGACCTGTCGTATCAGGTGTATATGTTGGATTAAAACATGAAAACAAGAAAATTCTGGCATGGAAAAACTTACATGATAATAGTCTTATTAAAGAAATTTTTCCATTTAAGTTTCTTTTCAAAATATGGCATATAAATAAAAAGCCTCAGTAAAAGTTGAAAGCATGCAAACTATGGGGATTCCAATAAAAGACCAAACAGCACTTAAAAGTAACTTTCTATTAAGAAGGCTTGTTGGCATCAAAGCCATAGATTCTTCAGTGACACAGTTTATCATCAGCTACACAGAGAGATGGTTCAAGTGTTTGCTTGAAGAGCTGATGTGTAATTTCCCCCTTTTTGGAGATCCTCCAGGGACTTTGTATCTCAGCAGCTGTTTGCTTACCTGCACATACAGTAACGAGTTCTCAGTCTTTTCAAGACAGAAATTCTTGTGACTGTTTGGAAGGCTTTGCTGTCTTGATTTCTTTCTGCTAGGATTTTGAGCACTTTTTGTTTCTTCTCTGTAATTATCTAATATTATTTTCTAGAGCCAAGTTAAATTCTCCCATATTTAAGTCATTTTTCTTGGCCTTTTTTTCCTGTTCATTTTGCTTTGTCATGTTTCACTGCTGATAATATATTTGATAACATGCTTTGCATTCTATTGATACTTGGAAGGTGTTTATGCAGAATTTAAACAAATAACAGCCGAAGTCAACTGATTTGGACTGCTTTATTGCAGCTTAAACTACAAATATTACTTGGGTATTAAAACCATTTAAACCTTAAGGCAGAACCTTCAATTTTTAAAACAAATGATTTAAAATCTGGCTTCAGGTGTTGGGCAGTTGAGCTCATGTGATAGGCTGTAAAACTGAGGAGTGTCATTTAACTAGGAATGACATCACTAACTTTTATCGATACACTTCTGTACTTATGAATCACAGACAGCTACGAAAGGTGAGACCCATATTATATCGTACAGTTGCATAAGTTGCTCTTTTTCAAAGTTCTTCAACCTAGATAAAGGTGGGCACAAGGAAAGACAGGGTACAAAATATTCCCCTGATCATAAGATAGAACAATGACAGAGGCAGGAATTATTTTAATCCAGGTAAATTGCCCCTTTTTCTCTTTTTCTGTAGTCTGTGTCCTTGCTGTATTTTTGTTATAGAAACTGGGTCTTGGCAGTTGAGTTCTTTTGCCTGGTAACTTTTAAGAAATAAGCAGCACTGGTTAGTTATTTGTTATAATTAATATAGTTATAGTTATTAGAGTTATAAAAGCAGGCTCTGAATTCAAGTCTGCATCTGTAGAGAGTTAAACAAGGTGCTGATGCTTACGGAAACCCAGCACGTGCCTTACTTTGATTTCTTCCTCCAAGAAAGGTCTGTCACAGGTTTGTTTCCTTTCTTTGGTAGTATCAGCAACCATTGAGACACAGGACACCTACATCCCTGCTCCTCTTGACTTTGTGAGGATATCTAAGATGACACCCCATCCCCCCAAACCTATGATTGCACTATAAATTTATCTCTGGAATGTTTTAACTGTGCTTAATGCAAGGAATAGCAGAACGCGAGAAATTGTTCCTGTAAAGCCAATTATGTGAACCAAAGATTTCTGTCAAGTCTTGCTTTTGTCAGTGTGTAGGTTGTGAAATGCTTCTGGCACTTCCAGTGAGTCTTGATTCACTGAGACTATTGATGACTCCATTAGGCTATTTACCTTCTTAATCTCAAATATTTATGGGTGAAGTCCAATTTTAGTAATGTTCCAGCTTTAGAAGTTGCGTATAAGAATCTTTCTTAAATTCTTACGTTAAGGTGCAGATAATTTGCCCGCTTTAGGCACAATGTGGTGTGTGGGTTTTCTGCCATTTTCTTCATTTCTGAATATAAGACTTAAAAGTTCCAGATACTTCAGTGCCTGAGTTTTATCAGTTGGTGGAACCTGACTCCACGATAACACAGTGCTTGGAAAAAAGTTGACCACTCCAGTGAATATTGCAAAAAGTTGTCAGTCTCTTGGAGGAAGGTGTGATGCCCTCCTCTGAAACTAGTCATACAACAATAATACTGTTGCCAATTTAGAAGAGGATGTTGAATGAAGGGAGGTTCCTGCTTGCAAGGTTATGCTGATACATGAAGGGTGAGTAGCGGATTGTTGGTGGCCTGCTGGAGTAACTAGGGAAAGGCAGTTTGTCTGCCCCATCTGCTTTGTGGGGGTGGAGGGGATGAGAACAGCACTTAATGTGTAAAATTACACCTTCAAGTTGGCAGTGTCTAAACCAAAAAATACAGTTAGGCAGCAAGTTACTGGCTAAATGGACTGGTCCATCGTGCTAAAAGAATCCTTTCTTTAGCCTTGGTAGTAAAGGTTAGTGCAACTTCTGCCTCAGTTGATGAAGTTCTAGTGCACTTGCTTTGATGAACTTAGATTGTATTTTGTGCATATACTGGCACAAGCAGATCCTTCAGCTTGTAACCAACCATGATGTATAATTGAGGATAGCCAGATTGCTCTGACCTCCTGCAAGTTGGTCTCCTAAAATGGAAATTATTCATTTTGTAGATGGAAATTGGAGCCAAGCAGCTGTGAATTCCAGGAGAAAATACTGAGGCAAATTCATAACTTTGCTCCTCTGTTCAACAACCAAATGACAGTTGACTCCAGTATTTGCCACTTGCTTTCAATCTGTGATTCAAAGATCTTTTCCATAAAGCCAGCAAGTATTTGTATGAGGACACTGCTTAATATCCAAAGTTGTTTTTTTTTTTTAAAATAAGTCTTTTCTTCACAATCCTCACCTTCCCTAGCTTCCTTCCCTTTCCTCCCCTAAGACAACAAGCTCTCGCTATCCCACCAACCTTTACTTCTGTGGCTGCTGTTTCAGGGAGTTACTATTAATTTGTGTTTGATTAGCTCTTACAGACTGAATGGCAGGAAACTGGGATAGTTTGACAACTTTGTGCACACATTTTCCTATGCATGCAGCAGTGACTCTGACTACCTGTGGTCTGAGAGGTCAGTGTGGAACTGCTGAACTAAAAGGGCTATTAAAATTAGAAGTCAGAAACTACATGCTTATATATGACACTTCCATGAATCTCTGCTCCACTGTGGCTCAGTATAAATGTTCTTTCCTAGATGAAAGGTTTACTGTTCCATCCTTTGTTTAGCTTTGGAAATTAAAGACAAAAACTGGCTGAAATTGTATTAGATTTATTGCTAATATTCTGCCCTGTTCCCAGGGGACTGCTTATTTAAACTTACAAAACCATCATCTGACTGATGTAGAAATATTCAGGCTTGTGTGAAAGCTTTCTGTGTATTTCAGGTTTTGGTGGAGGCTTGCAACTAGCACTACTTCAGGTTTTGTTTTTGACAAAAATCTGACATGTAAGCGAAATTAGAGCTGGGAATATATGCAGACAAACTACCAAACAGTTCTGCTAACATGTTCCCAAGGGTCCTACATAAACTGGAAGAGAAATGATGCAGCGTCTTTAAATGGCAGTCCTGGTAGCCATATTGCCTTTAAAGAAAGGATGCTGTTGTAGTTGTGCCCTAGGGCTGCAAAAACCCTAATACAATGGCATACATATGCAGAATGGTTAGGATCCTTTTCCAATAGCCAGGTCAGACTAGGAATTCTTTTTGGTGGGAAGTGCTGATTTGAAGGACCATTAAGAAGGTGAAAGATAAAGTAGAGCTGTGGTTTGCTTAAAATTATTTATTAAAAAATTAAGTCGTCTACTGGGCCTTGGAGGCAAGAAGCTGCTGTTGCATGAGTTTCACAGCCTTCCTGATTCAGTTCTCAAGGAGTAAACACTGTGAACATGGTACTACTTTGTGTTATGAGGTGGGCTGTATTTAAAGTATATAAAGTACCTTTAGGTGCTGGCTGTTGAGTGTCTAGTGGAGGGCTGTACTACTTCTGCCACTGAAGTATCTGGAAGATATTTGCTTAACCTTGGTCTGAGTACTTTTAGGTGAAATAAAAATGGGAGGGCTGTCTTCTACTTTAAAGACTTCCCCCCCACCCCATCTTATTTATATGGCTTTTGATTTATAGGGTGTAAGGAATCCTCAAGTCCTTGACCATGGAAGGCAAGTAAATATATGGAAACTGGGTACTTACTGCAGTTGGCTACCAAACAGTCTTCTGTTTCCTGCTGTATTCTGGTTGGCCTTTTTTTTTGTTTTGTTTTGTTTTCAAAATTACCAGAAGGAGCAAGATGATTTTTGCTCTGCTCTTTTTCACTATGTACATTTAGCAGTCAGTTTTAGAACGCTGTTTGGTGTTGTATTGACCTTGTGGTGTTGTCTTTCCTGTTTCAGTCAGTCCAAGCAAGGAGTTTCTCTACAGTCTAAGTGCAAGCTTCAGTCTATTTCTGTAGTCTAAATGCAAGCACACAAACCTCAATCTGGTGAGACGGGTATGTCTTTGCTGAACCTATTCCCAGACCTAAGAGCTTAGTTCTTTGGATAGCAGGTAGCTAGGCATGTGTTACAATCTTCCCACCTACTGTAAAGTTAGTCTGGACAGAAGTTGTGCTCATCTTAAGTGTTCTTAGTTCCTGAAAAGCATGATGCAGGAAGCAGAGAAACTAGTGGAGAGGAGGAATGGCAACAGCATAGCGAACAGAAAAAGTTTGATGTGAAAAGACGGTAACTGTTACGGCAAAGTATTCTTTGTTCCACAAAGCAGCAATGTGAAATGCAGTTCTTAACTTTAGTGCTGTATAACTAAGTGAATATTTACTTAATACATAGGTTGTCTTGCGTTACCTTTCTAGAGTTTGCAGCAATCTACTCCTTAGATTGGCTTTTGACTTCTTTTAAAAAAAAAAAGCTGACAAATGTGTGAAGAGGTGAGGGGTACTGGCTTGATGAGAAATGAGTTTGGACAAGAGGATTTTTTTAATGAAAGTGTGGTTTAGATTGTCTGCTTTGAATAATCATTCTTAGAATTGGATGCAGAAATTTTAGATGCCCAGGGTAGTTCTTCAGCAGTATTGTTTGTGGAGTTCAGGACTTTTGGTGGCGTGCTAACTAATGCTCATTTTTTTTTTTTTTTTCTTGCTTGCTTTTTTTTTTCTTTTTGGAGACACTCCGGTGTTTTGCTACACTCAGGCAGATTTTTGGCTATTGCAGCAGAAACGTTTGCCAGAAAAACCAAATTGCTCCACAGATGTGGATATAGATTCTTCTGGAAATCCTGGTCCTTGTTTTTAGAGCTCCTAGGTGTTACACTAATACAGGGAATGATATGGTAACTGCTGTATTCAATAGCTTTTCTCCCATGATCTGCCTGACATACAGACCCAGCAGAAATTCCTAGTGAAACAGCGGCTTCGCTTGTGCTAGGCTCTGTACAGACCTCTGAAGACGTCATTCCCGCTCTACAGTGCATCATAGTGGAAGATGTATTTGACATTTGGGGAGGAAGAATACAATCAAACACATAAAATTACACTGGTTTGCATTTTAATGTCAATTTCTTGTTTAAGGAAGATAATTTTTTTATTTATTATGCTGTTCTGTCAAAGGTAGGTTGTACTTCATTTGTATCTGTACCTGCAAATTGAGGGGCACTATAGTAATACTGGGGGCAAAAAAAAAATTGCCCACTGTTCCTATGCTATTTGGTTTTTGTTTTGTGGTGTGGGGTTTTTTTTTTTTCCATACCTGATGAATTTAATTAGAGTAGTTGGATAGGAGTTTAGGGCAGTTTTACCCGAACTTGTAAACAAGATTTTTTTTTTTTTTTTTTTGAAAACTGGAATGCTATCACATGTAAAAATTATCTGATCCTGTAAACTGTAGGGTTTTTTTGTAATAGTGTATGCATGTATTTAATGCAATACCTATTAAAGAAACAAATATGCAATCTTCCTGTTCAGAGACTTTATTTGTAATGCGACAAAGCAGAGGGTCTTTCAACAGTCTGTAGTATTTAAGTTTTCATTTGTATAAAGCCAAGATCCTAAAGTAATAAATTTAAACCGCACAGTTGATTACCTTCTAGCAGCTGCGATAGTGTAAGTTAAGATCCCTGGTGATTTAAAAAAAAAAAAATCTAGATGTTGGGTCCCTAAACTCCATCCAAAAGGTGATAAAACTGTTACTATGTGTTACTTGATGACAAAGAAGGAATGTGTTAAATTTTGGTATTTGTATTATGCAGATTTTTTTTTTAAAGTAGATGGGCTGTAACTTTTGCTTCAAGCTCATTTTAATTGTTAATTTCAGCAAATTTTACCTTGCTTTAACCATAGTCCTGAAGTTGTGATGTTCTGAACATGCTTAGACTGAAAGCATCCAATAAAAACAAAGTAGCTTGCAGTAATGGAAAAAATGACTCAGTACAAGTTAAGAACAGAAATTAGCTAAAAGGCAAACAGTAATCCTTAAAACAGAAGCTAAGTTTAAGCACTTTGTAAACTAGGTTGAAGATCAGTCTATTCTGCTGGTTTTGCAGTTACACAAGCACTTCAGTCATAGTGTTCATTTATCATTTTTACTAAAATTTTGCAGTTTTGCCAAACAGGTTTTACACTTCGGTGTTCTAGGCTCGGTCAGTTATTACCTTATTTCAAGCACCATAAGCCAACACAAGTGCAGTCATCTGAGATTAAGGTGCAATTTAACTGAGGAAACTCATGCTGCACACTTTAGAATGTCAACTGAAGAATATGGATGGTGCCAGTTTGCTTGTCTACTGCTGGTTGTGCCAATAAGTGCATACTTCTTTGGCGTAATGAGGAGGTTGCTGGTGACATGAAGGCTATCAACTGTTCAGCTTCTCTGGTTCTGTGTCTACATGCCAGAGTTCTGAGACATAGATCAAATAAATCTCAAATGAAAGAAATAAGCCATTTCCCTATGAGCAGGACAAATCGTGTATTGCAGTTCCACATTTAACCTTCATTTAGACCTCATATCTTCAGTTCAGGATCTTAAGTACAGGCTAATTTTAAATATTAAGCATTAGTAGGGAAGATTGCTGTAATTAGGGACTCCGTACTTCATAGTTATGAGTGAGGCTAGTTCATAAATGTCTTGTATAAAGAAAGGTATTAATCAAATTAACGATAAACTGCTTCTTTCCTTGCATTCCTGTCTCAGGCTGTTCTAACTGTACCTTTGCCCAAACTAAAACTAGAATATTCTGCTTAAATATCGATTTAGTCACGTTCTGCAATGTTATGCTCTGCATTGCTAGACACGTAGCAGGTACCTACCAGAATAGTACCTGGAACTTGTGTTGTAATACATGTTGCAATTAGGTAGATGTTTATTTTATAGACACTTCTTTCGTTACCTCAGTGCTCCCTAAACATGCTTATAACATGGGAAGAACTAACTGCTGGTTTTATGACATCCAGATGAGCTCCAAATCACAGAAAACTGGCTTTGTCACCTGGTTTCCCAAGAGGAAGTGAAAATTAAACACAACTTACTCTTAAACTTCTTAATCGCTTTTTTCAAGGTGATAATTCTGTTTTACACTCCGTTTACCTTCCCACATCTAATCTCTGATGTTAGCTTCTCCATGAATGATGTCTCTGTTAAGTAGGTGGCTTAAGGCACAAGCATGCTTCTTCCCTAGAGAGCATTAGCTTTCCAAATAAAGTTCTGAAGCAAGGGCTTTGGATTACCTTTGTAGGCATTGGCCACATTTGAGTCCATCAACATTTTCTACAATCGCCTGAATGCAGTGATCTAAAACACCAGGAAAATAAATGCAATTAATCCTTTTTTGTTGTCTTATTTGTGATAAATTGAATTAAGTTACATTTGATAACTACTTAACCAAATATTACTAATCATTCTTCTAAGAACATTATTAATCTGAGACTTTCATCTGAAAATTTCAATTATCAATGCTTGTCTAAGAAACAATCATTAATTTATTTACAGGTGTTGATAGGGTTCTGCTGTAGACAGTAGTGAGCACAGACTCAAGAACTGGATGTTGCTTCTACACCTGGAAACACTTAAACTCCTGTAAATGCCACAGCTGTAGTAGAATTATCTGTAAGGCTTGCCCAGTTGGGGCCAAACTCTACAGCCATTTCTGGGTATACTTGGAGCAGTGCTTACATTTAAAATCATATGTTCTAGATTCTCCAAAACTATAGCTGTAACTTTAATGCAGCTTTCCAGTTTGCAAAGGCTGTTTTCCCCATCTCTAGAACAATAAACAACTCTTATCTAAGCACACACTTTGCATGTCTTTTAACTGAAATAAATTGCTTAGCAAAAGGAATCATCTATGCTAATACCTAAACCTGTTTTACTGCAGACAATATCAAAGTACTTTTTTCTGGTCTGCTGGATAATTATATACTCTGCTTTTGGAATAGTGTGGTTAAACGCAAACCTCTAGACTAGCACTGTGGTGTGTCTTCTGTCTTGCCACTGTTTTTGCTTGCCATCTTCATGTGGAGGAACTTTGAGTTTGACACAACTCGGCTGTTTCTTTTACTTAGGTAATAACCTCATCCATTCCTAAGTGTGCTGCTGCTGGTGTCCCTGATGTCCTGTTGCTTTTCATTAGGACTGAGAGAATTGATTGTTATAACCATCTTAAAACAAAGCCTTTTCTTCTGAAACAGAACATCTGCATTGATTTTAATGCAAATATATACCCATGCTATTTTTATTGATTAATATATCAACAATATGGTGGTGTATGAAGATACAAACAACAGCTGCAAGGTTACTGGAAGCTTCTTGGCCACAAAGTGACTGAGTTGGATTTGGAGTCAACTGATCTGGATCTGAACTTTTCTTCACTTCAACCTCAGAATGCAATGATTGTGTTCTGCAACATCGTCTTCTTTCACAACTCTTCTCCACAGTTGTGAGATGCAACTTTGTGATAAGAATGAGGATGAGCACTGCCCTAACATGTGATCAAGGTCAGCTGTTTGTAGGTTTGGAAAGAAGAGTGCTTGTTATTCTTTGTAACCTTTCAAGGCTTAAGACTCCTAAATTGTCACTCATTAAACTAAGAAGGGTGTATGCTTTTGTTTTGCCCTGACCTGAATTTCCATTCTTTTCCTAAATGATCATAAAGACTGCTGGGCTGAATTTTCTTGATAATCAGTTATCCTGTCCTCTCACAGTTCCTAGGCAGCAAGAGGGAAAGAGGAAGGGGCAAGATACAAACTAATTCTAAAATTTTAAGCTAATCACTGCTAGTGACTGGATAAGAAGGTCCATAGTGACTGTGCAGCATCCACCAGCTGTTGTCTGTGTAGGAGCCCACTTCTTGTACATTGCAGCTTAGGATATTTAGGTGCAAAGTACTCAGCTGTTTTAGCAACCTGTTCTGTCTCAGACGTTAGTTATTTCCATGGGAAGAAAGTAATCTATAGCCCAGACTAACTTGGAAAGGCAAAATGTCACCTGCCATCTCGTTTCCCTCTCCCTTTTGCCTGCTAGCACATTGCAGAGGCCTTTCACGTGCTCGTGATATTCATACATCTGCAGCACGCTACGGTTGTGCTGTGTTTTTTTTGCCTAACCTAATTTAGTCTAACAAGAGCAAGTCCTCCGCAGAGCAGTAGGTATTTTCTGTGCCATTCCTAAGGCCAGCAGTGTATTAATGCTATATTGCTTCAGTGTTAACCTGATGTTATATATTTACTGCAAGACTGTTACAGAATAACTTTGTTGGATTCCAGAAGCATCTCAATACTGAATACAGTCCTTCCAGATGGAAGCTACCATCCCAGCTGCCACAGAGGCGATCTCTGGAGTGCCCATAGGAATTGAATGAGTACAGTTCCTTAGACACTTCTTCTAAGGAGAGCCCATATATGTAGCTTTTTGAGTCCAAGGCCGCATAAAAGGTGCTTTTAGCAAACTGATACCCTGCAGAGCAGAAATACAGTTGTAGCTACTATAAAGTTATCTGAAGTAGCTTGGTATAATAATACTTTTTTCTGAACTAAGTGTGTATTTACTTTAGATAGTTAGTGATGTAGATACTTTGAACTATAGTGCTGTCATTATTATAAACTAAATGCCTACTTAAGCACAGTACTTACTCGACAGCTCCTGTACATTCCCATGCTCATTCACTCTTGTATAGAGAAGTTATTTTGTCTACTTGGCAAGTCACATGGTAGATGAGCTTGCCGTTGGAGTGCAGTAACTTTGAAAATATTGGTATAAGAACTAATTGAGCAGTCCATTAAATTACAGCTTAGGACAACCCAATGATAAGATCTTGAGAACTGGAGTCTTAGCTCTCCTCTGTGGATAAAATCACATAAATCTAAATGCTTTACAGCTCCTTAAGGGATTTTTTTAATCTGGGGGAGTGCTAGCCAAATGTATTCCAAACTTGAATAGAGATGGCTCTGATTCCCAGCGTGGTACATTAAGTTTCAAAGGTGGTTAGCATTGGGGGCAAATTTAAGAACAGTCAAAAAATTCATCTTACATACAAATGTAGTTGTCATCTCTTCTCTTTGTGTGTGTATTTATGCTGTGGTCACATATGTACTTAATTTCTGTAATAAAACTGATTGTGGGTCCTATTTGGCTGCACGCTCCTTTTTTTTCTACTTTTTTTTTTTTTAACTGGTGTAATTGCCTATACTATTCATCATATAAATCTTAGTCTTAAATCTCATAGTCACTATCTTAAACATCGCACTTTTTTTTAAATTAAATATATATATGAGGCAAAGTTAAGACATAAAGTTCATAGAGATCTGGCCCAGAGAATTTTCTCTAGATTAATTTTTCTGTCTTTATTGGTCCAGAATGATCTTTGTTTCCTGATAATTAGATTTTGATGTTGAACTTCCATACTAAAGTTAGTAAATGTGAAACCATGCTATATGGTTAAGTCCTCTTTAGTTATGAGCAAAATCTTCAAGTCCATTGGAGTGTGGGGGGAAACTAAGTGAAAGATTATTCCTCAAATGCCTGTACTTAGACTTTTGCTAGCAACTCACACCTCAACTGGAATAGAAGAGGAATCTTCAGAAGATCTGTATCTATGTATTTATATAGTTTAAGAGGAAAAATGTCTCTTAACAGAAAGTCCTGTTCTGACTTAAAGTGGCAGCCATCGTTTTATATTAAATGACTATGAAAAGATCCCCACACTAGGGTGTATTAAATAAATAAGAGAAGAAAAAGCAGTGGATTTGTTAATCCTTTCTGAAGCTTAATACTTAGAAGACCATAATGCAATCCATAAGTGTTACATCTATAGGTGAAATCTTACTTGGTCAAAGATGTGCATCCCACCTGCCTCATAGATTTAGAGCCTGAAGAGTTTTTCTCTGCATCCCCAAACTAGCTTTTCCCCAGAAAGAAGCCAGATTTCTGAATGCTGCTGCTTTTATGCTCTATCCCAAATTTGGGGACTGTCTCCCTAAATAAACTTTGTATTTTGTCATCCTTTCCCCTTCTGAATCTTTTTATTTGCATTGTTCTTTTAGTACTTGGTAGTCTGTGCTTAAAGTTCTCAATGAGCAGAGAGTTGTTTACATTTATCAGTTATGTCTGTTGTATTCTGGTTATGAATGCAAATACAAATCAGTATTGTACTTAGAATAGAAGGTTCACCCTTCTGTAAGTGGTTTTGCTTTTCCAGATTGGAACCCTGATTTTTAACTGTTGCCTCAACTAAAAATGCCAATTAATGATTACACAAAACTTAAACATTGAAGTAAGTGGAACAGTCTTCCTCTTTTCCTCAGGAAATTAAAAAAAAAAATCAGAGCAAACCTAGGGGATGTAAAATTTAAGAAAAATCTTTGAAGTTGACTTTCATTTTTGGATACAGGAATTATTATATGTAGGGGTGCCATAGTGATGCGATGGCTGGGTAGGCATTAGAACAGGTGGTGTGTGTGTTGACAGTTAACAATTTTCCAGTGTGCTTGCAGAAAAAACTCACATGCTTTTGTAGACAATGTAATGAAAAAGGTTACATTAACCAGAAACCCCTGTATTTTTATTGAGGACATACAAAGTTGATCTCACTACCTGTCATTTTACAGATTCTTTTATGTGAGTGATTGGAATGGTAGCTAATAGATTGGTGACGTTGTCATTCAGTTTGTAAGCAGTTGGGTTGTGGCAGAGAAAATCCCAGAACAGCTATTAAGGGTGAATAGCATAAGCCATATGCAATGGAGGAAGCATTTAAATTTTGAGTATTTAATGGATAGAATTGTTGGTGACTGATAGTAATTGCTCTTTGTTATTACTGCACGTTGTTTCACTGAACATGTCTTGCTCCCATGACAGACAGGATAGCAACAGTCTAAAACTTCACTTCTCTGTTAGGGGAAGGAAATTTTTAGGTGGAGAATTCTGTATTGAAAATACCAGCTTCCAGCATCATGCTGCACGAGCCTGTGTCATACTGGCAGTTGGTAACCAGTGCATATAGTAATGAGGAAGTAGAAATGCTTTCAAAAATTGCTGAGTATTACTTTTAATATTAGTACAGAGGTTAGTGTCGATGTTAGATGGAGTATATTCTCTGAGGTGCAAGAAGGCAGCTAGGTCTGTCAGCAGCTGGAATTTATTGGAAGGAATAGTTCTGTTCAGATTGTATTAAAGTGCAGGCACATTTTTTGTCCTTATGAATCAATAGAGTATGTGTTGATTGAAGAATTTTAGTCCCAGCTAAAGCAGGTGCAAATGTCCTAGTTAGTTTAACAGATCAGGTAGTCTGGCATACAGAATACTGTGACGTTTGGATATCTGTTTGAAAAGGAAAACCAGTGTTGACCAAACTGTACAATGTATTGGCAAAATTGAGTTCTCATAAAGCATTGATCTGTGTTGTGAAATTCATACCTAAAAAGATGCTGATTTAATTAATTAATTAATCATTTATTAAATGCAAATATTAAGCGAAGGTATGATACAAAAGGAATGGCAGAGTTCTCTGGTAATTTTGCCACTGTGTTAGAAGTGTTGTTTCCGAACATTTAAGTGCTTGATTCCTTCTGAAAAACAAACCCTAGAGCTAGGAAGATACTGTTGTCATGCTGGCACATACCTCAAACCAAGGCTTTTTGTATTCCTGTATTTGTCTGTCTAACACTAAAGTCTGCATATATTTCTTTCTTGCTCTTTCTTTGAGGGTGAAAACATCTCTAAAGCTCCCCTGCTCTTCTGAAGTGGAAGCCCTGCAGTCCTCTTTATTTCATACCCCGCCTGTTCAAGAATGGTGCTTTCTCCAGTTCTCCCTGTCCTTTCTCTGTAGACTGTGTATTACCATCTCCTTATAAGCCCTTGCTCGTTAGAGTTATTCTTGTTGGAATCTAGGCTACAAATAATCTTTCCATGCAGCAAGTTGCTGCCTCTGATAAATGCATGCTGTGGCCAGTGGCTGGCAGGGAGATTCATTTGCTGTCAGACCCCTGAATTGTGAATTAGGCTTTTCTGGTACTTTTCGTTTGCACCAAAATCAAGGACCTTGTGTTTACGAATGCTGCCTGCAGTTTTGAAATTGATCTGGTCTAATATTAACTAAAGAAATGTATTCAGCTGAATGTTAAGCTGTAGATTCTTCTGGAAGGCTACTTCCATGAACTCAGTTAAGGCAAAGGTAATGCTGTATCTGTAAGATTTAATTCTGAAGTGTCTTTTAAAAATGTACTGCAAATGTTCGTATTAACTGTAATATATAAACTAAAAAGACTGGATGGATCTGATTTGTGTAAGCGTTTTCCATGGGAATCCCAGTGCCTTATATGGTCAACTTGCTTTGTAGTGTTTCAGTGAAATGAAGGCAGCCATCCAACAACACGAAAAAAACCAGCCCAGCTGGCTTTAGCCTTGTCTATAATACCCTCTTTCTTGGCCTCCTTCAGTAGCACAGTAGCTAATTATTAAAACTAAAAATGTGGCAAGAGCCTGTGTAGCTAGTGGAAGAAATTCCTTTTGTGGCAGTGACTGCATACTAAAGATTTAATGCTAATTTAATAAAGAATAGTAGCACATTGATAATACAGCTTTATTGCACAGTGAACTTGTGCCATCAGATAAGCTCTTGTGCTTTTACCCAGGCTTGTAAACTGGTGATAATTCCTGTAGCTCTTATAAACAAAGTTTAGTCGACAGAATCCAGCATGCTTTTTTTCTGTGTGTTTGACCTGTTTGTTAACTGCTTGAATAGATGCTAACAGTTTAAATAAGCGCCTGTTGAGGCTTGCATATTAAGGGACTGCTTCAGAGAGATCTGCTTCAGGTTCCTCTGGAAAGAGCATCTGAGTATGGTAGCACCAGTCATTGAAAATGACTACGTTTACAGTGAGGTAAGCTACCCTGTATTTATTCTCAAGTATTAGGATGCACATAAGCTTTACTGTAATTCTCCTTGTGGTAACTTACATACCTATACTTTAAAAAACCCTCCTGAATGAGAGGCTAGACTGTTAAACTTAGTCATATCTCTTTATTCAGATACACAGAATCCTGTTTTACAAGAAGTATGATCAGTTGAGAAGACAAGAATGTTAGGACCTTTATTTGGAATACTAATGAAAAACCAACATATTTTCTATTGCAGAAAAAAACCAGAGCACATTGTCACTTACCTACTGTGATGAGAGTAGTATGCAGTAAAAATGCTATAGTGTTCATTTGACTTGTAGTGAAGAGGGGTTTTTTCTATATCTGGGCTGCCTAAGGCCTTTAGGACTCTTTCAGTTAATCATATAGCTCCAGTGCCTGATTGTGTGAAAAGGAAAGGCCAATCTACTGAGCTCAGTAATAAGTCATCTCTGCTTTTGCTGATAGGGGGCATTCCAATCAGCTTTCAGAAAAGCAGCTTTTGTTTCTTTACGTCTTTTGGTTTCAGCTCTTACTAGCTTCATGTAATGACTTCAGCTCCTTGTACTAGCAGAAACGGTGAACAGCTGATTCTTATTTACTTTCCTGTTGATTTCTTTTTCTGGAAGATAGTCCATACCTTTGATCAAAACTGTGAATCTCTACAAAGCCTGTTCTCTTACTGTTTTCAGCTAAGAGCTGTAATGGAGGATGGATTTTTTTTTTTTTTAAATATCTAATCAGATTTGGAGTAGCAAAGAGAAAGTCATCTTGGATGGATTCATGTTTTTAATATTCTGGCATTTTGGAGGGTGCTAGGATTTTTCAGAACTCCTTTTTTCAAACATTTTCAGATTCACCAGAAGAGTGCTTCAGAGAAAAGCTGATATCCAACAGAATTTACCAAGACCTAAAGAAAAACCGCAGTACTGTACAGTGATATATCTAAGTTAATTTTGAATATGGTAATTGAGAGCATGGAAGCAGTACAGATGTCAGGTTGCTGTGGACTTCTAAAATTCATTTAGAAAGACACTAGTACTGTCTGTGCTGTGACCTCTTTGCCTCCACTAGCACAGAGAAGGAAGCTGTAAGATGCAAAATAGAGTAGGGATGTAGGAGTGAGTCAGAAGAGTGGAGGCAAAGGCAAGCTGTCAAGTGTGGGATGGCTGTCAGGATGAACCTGAGAGTTAGGAAAATCAAATGATGGCATGGAAAACGAAGTGGGAAAGAAAGGCTGGTACTGGAAATACTGAAATACTGGAACTCAGGTGTTGGTGTATTGGATGTCAGGTAATTAATGTTGCCTGTGAAATCTGTGCTTGGACTTAACATGCATTAACCTTTTAATACTCTATTATGTCATCATACCTAGATTATAGGGCCTGTATGGAGGATTTGCTCTTGGGATAGTTCACGACATCTGATAAAAGATGCTGTTGCTCATGGGACTTCTGCTTTATCAGTGGGGGAAAAAAGAAGAGGATGGTATATGGGGCAGGAGACTGCAGGGAAATCTGCAGAAACATTGTGCACTTGCAGCCATAAGCGTAATGAAAGGAAGCTTTTCTTTAGGTGTATGAAATGGTATATATCCTAAAACCTCGGTTCCATGGTATTTCAAATTGTATGGTTAAATCAGGGGGTATGGCTTACAATGACCTTTTTATCTGTTTACCATCTATAAAATGATAGCTGTTGTGATGGAGGTTTTAAGAAGATCCTGCTTATATACCTTAATGGCAGTAAGCACTGATAGGTGGAAGAGCCCATGAGAAAATGAGTTTTGTTTGGTACAAGATTTGAGTAATACAGGCCAAAGACTAAACAGTGAAGGAAAATCTGTAATTTTGAATAGCTGCACATTATGAAAGCACTGATCATCTCATAGACTGAATGAAACAAGTTCCTTTGGCCACAGGGAAATACAGATCATGTAGGACTATGTGCAGGTCATATCTTTGTGGGGCCAGTTGCTTTGGCTTAGGCAGCATTAATTAAAGCATTTCCTAGTCCTGGAATATTTGGCTGTTTGGCCTTACTATTGCTTATATATAGGTCTGTGCATAAATGAATATTTAATGTAAAAGTAGAGTCCTTAGAGAAGCATAAAGCTTAAGCACGTTTTGGCTAATTTAATGCTGTAAATTAAGCTGGCAGAACAGCTTTCCCCTCCAGGAATTCTTGTAGAGGTGTGCACTGTAGAAAAAGCAAGCTCAAGGCAGCAAAGGTAGTCTTCTGGTGTGTCAGGGAGTGGGTTTCTCTTTTCTGTTTAACATGAAGGCGGTTTCTCACCGTGCACTCTCAGGTATTATTTGGAGCATAGCCCCTCGCCACACAGATCTTTCATGAGAATAAACTGAGAACCAGTTTTAAAAACAGTTTGTGTAGCAGGAGCTCTCAGTTTGCAGCATGAACGATGGATGGTTGAATAGTAGAGAAAGCCAGATGAGCCTTTGTCCGTTTGCCTGAAATGAGGAACCTTGGAAGTCTTCCCTGGCAAACCCTGCCCCTGCCCTTGCTGCTGCTCTGTCCCTGCCAGGGCCACTGAATGGTTACGTGCCAAAACTCTGCAGCACATAGACTTTCCCCATGCTCAGGCAGTGTGTATACTTTTTCCATATAATCAAATCTGTTTCACTTTTTGTGTTTTTCCACCTGTTTACTTTAGCACTTGTTCTTACATATTTGTGGGGGAAATGCAGTCAGTAAAGTCAGTCACATTGCTATGACTGACCTTGAAGGCAATGTGCTTTTCAACTAGGCTTTCATTTTTGTGCTCTTTGATAGTAATCATCTTTAGCAGTCTGGTGTACAAGAAGCAGACTTTAAAACATTTATGATTAATTTCATGATGATGTGCGTACTGCTAAGGTCAGGTAAACAACAGACTTCTGGGTTCTTGTTACTGCTTTCAAGCTGACACAGTCCTGGTAAAAAGAAGGCCAGCACGTTTTCTGTCCTGGTGCAATTCAAAGATGTCAGCAGTATCTCAGAAGTTGGAAGGCAACACAAATGCATTACTACATAATTAGAAATGTAGGCTTTTACCCCTTCCTCCAGAATCCTTTCTGAGAAGGAAAGTCAGAAGTGGCTGCAGCTCCAGGTGTGACTAAGGCTATACTGTACTTAACTGCCTTGAAAGGGCATGCTCTTGCCTTTTCCTCCCACCATGTCGTTTTCTTCCCCTCCTTTTTTTTTTATTTATTTCAGTGGGTGGTGAGGGAGAAAAGGGTTGTTTCTTCCTTGCTGGTGAGTTGAATTGGCTAATGGAGAGACTGACAGATGCTTTTGAGAGTGTGCAATTGAGAATGAGGAGGGAGTCTGGGACCTCCCTGTTTGTCAACAGCGAGCTTGTGTAGAATCATGCCCTGAGTGATTAGGGTATGTTAGCTCAAAGGAGTTACGGTTTGCTGGTTTTATAACACTGCCTCCTGCAGGGAACAGAATATTGCTTAAAACTCATCTTGAATCATAGAAATGCATATGACCCAATAGAGATGATATTTATGAGTACTTTGCAACATTGTCCTCTCCTGAATGTCAGAGATTCTAATGCAGAATATTCAGGTGAGGGTCTAATTATTATCAACTGGGATATCGTTTTCGTGTAACTGCCTAAAATCAAGTGTAGCAGGGGAAGAAGATCCTACAAGCTCAACTAGAATACTTTCTTAAAGTGTGTGTTTTTATCAGCATTAGACTACAAGAACTTTTACCAAAGGTTCTTCTGCTAACTTCTCCAAAGTAGTGGAAGAAATACATCAGTGTCTTACTTTTGGTTCTGGTGAAAGCTTCCTGCAAAGCGACAGTGTTGATGAAGTAGTGAGCATAAGTACTTAACCTTTTTTAAGAAATATTTTTGTTTTCTGGCAAGTTTTTTTAGTGCCTTTTCTCTTTGAATCTGATGTCTGAACTTCCAGAATCTGGTATGCAGGACTGAGAAGCTAGAAATGAACTGCCACAGCGTGTGTAAGAATGTATGAATTCCTTGTGCTTTGGCAAAGAGCAGGTGACACAAATGCCATGCTGATTTTGGCATGTGTACTATGGGTTACAATTGCTTGTCTAGGTACGGTATTTTCTTGTTGTTTACTTGCTTGGGTAAAATTGTTCTTCAGAAGGTTCATGAGAAGTGGAAAACTTAAAGGTTACTAGACTACAGGTTTACCTTTACACACAGGGATAACTTGGTTTGTGAGGACCAAAGGCTCTGTAGAGGACGGGAAAAATACAGCTGTACCCTCGCCCTTTTTGTAAGCTCAGCCCTCGTTTGCAGAGAATTAGGGGATGGCAGGTGTGACCTCTTCAGGCAGTGCAGGTCGTGCCACACAGAATAGGCAGTGACCACAGCTGTGACTTGGAGAGTCCTTAAGTCCTGCCACATGAGATGCTGCAGGTCTAAGTGTTTGGTGGCAGTGGTGAAGTTGGTATAGCATGAATCACTGTATACAAACAAATATGCCAGAATGAGGCTGGAGACATTGTCTGTACTGGAGCACATGCAGCAGTTTGAAGAAAAAGAAGCTGCTTTCGTAGTACACTGATCTAAGGTGTTAACATTCTTAGTATACTGACTTTCATAATATAGTGACCAAAAGTCAGCATGTATCTTCCTTTCCTCCTCTGAGTAAATATGGAGCTGAGGAGTCTGCTTTGCTTTTCCCTTTAATGCCCTGAGGCAAAGAACAATAACGCTGATTGCAGATGCAGTCTAGAGAACTGCTTCTCAAAAATATTCAATTTCTGCTGGCTTTTCATGCATTGTGTGCCAAAATGATGGAGGTAGTCTTTGATACTCGATGTGATGAGGGGCTACTATGGCCAAAACCAGAGAAATCTGATTAACCCAGTTTTGGGGAGATGTACTTAAAGATGTCCTCTGATGAGGAAGCCTGTTCAGGTTCTGCACCTAAGGTGTCTTTGCTCATAAGCTTTCATGAACATTTATGAACCGTTGCCCTGTGTGGAGTCAGCTTTCATCGGGCAAGGCTACAATCTTAAAAAACCTCATAGGAACCATGTTGGTTCAACACTGTTTGCTGGTGGCCCAGGTCTTGGGAGTGTGTGCCAGGTGGAGTCCTTCAGTGTTGACAAGGTCTGGCTCCATGGTGCAAAAAAAAAAAAAGCAGTGGTGCTGTTGGTGAAGCTAAGCAAGCCTTTGAAGCAGTATAACTGTTGGCATGGTATTGCCTTCCTGCTAATAAGCCTAATGAACCTCAGTTATCTTGATGGTTATCTGTCACAAGGATTTTTTTGTGTGTGTTTTTTTGTTTTGCCCAGTATGGCTGACAAGCTAACTCATTTAGGCATCTGTGTTACTCCTTTGCAGTGCTGGTACAGTGTTAACAGTCCTCTGCTGTTTCCCAGGTATTTCAAGATCTGTTTAGAAAATAAATATTGGCAAACTTGAAGCTGCCTTAAGTTCTCGAATAGTGGCTAGAGAGCTGCCTAAGCATACTTGTGATTTGTATTACCAAGATCTGCTGAGCTAAATAGTGATCTGTGGGGTTTTAGCGGTTTTCTTTATTGCTAGTAGACTAGAAGGTTAATAATCCTCATTATGCAAGACAAATAAAACTTTCTACTTCTTTCAAAACACAAAGTGGAGGTTTTTGTTCACAAAATCTCTCTTACATAGTTTATATATATGCCCTGTATCATTGCTAGTTGTTTTCCCATTCTTAATATATTTAAGAAATGCTGTAGTATTCCTGCCCCTGCCAGCTGTGTTTTTTCATTGGTGTTCATAGCTTTCCTTTCCAAATTTCTATTCTCTGTTACTTTAAGTTTATACTGTTTAAACCCATTTTTAAAATTCTGGTTTTATATTGATTTTCACCGTTTTATTTGTTAAACATTTTATTTCTAATTGCCGCCATTCCTTTGCTTTCTGTCTGTACTAGTGTTGCTTCCTAATCAAATCGCTTTGTAGAATAATGGCTTCTGGTCCATGTGATATCCCTTTTTCAAAAAAAGACTTGAAAATTGTCCCTTTTAAAATGCCATGTATTTTGTATATATGGTGGTATATACTGTTGTAGATGAGTATATATAAACTTAGATTATTTTACTTGTTGGCTGTTGTCTTCCTGTCCATTTTTCAATGTAATTGGCATGTAAGCGGTTTCCTAGGAACTTGTGATTACTTGCAGTTTCTTTGTTAATGTGTCATAATGACTTTCTAATGGGAGAAGCGTACCAAAGTGTTTCCTGTTTAGATAGGCCAGAGGGAGTCCGGTGTCGAAGCTGGTACCTCTGTTGTGCTCTTTTGGGAGAGGGAAAGTTCACAGAGTGGATGTTCTTTTTGTATTTCTGGCTGGAGATAAATTGTTACGCATCTCTGTTAAGAAGTACTCACGGCTGTTTTCTTGTGCTGGTGAAAAATTTGGATACAATTGGAGGTGGGACTGGGATTGCTGCTGGGGCACAGGAAGGACACGCAAGTGAGCACAAGTTTCCTCTTCGTTCCAGCCAGAGAGGGTTTGCTCAGCAAGTTCACGATGTGGCTAGCCTATTGAAAATAGAGTATTGAGTTACACTGTGGCAAAAATGCCTTTTTTAGATGTTGCAAACCATATCTGTGTAGATGAACAGCTGCGTATCTAGCCTTGTGTTGAACACATTTTTATATTCTTTATACTTGATAGAGCCTTGTAGTGCATTTGATTATAATCTCATTTGTTTGTACAGTTTCGTTCACTATACTAAAACATGGGAATGCATTTCGTGTAGGTTAATTTAGAGGATTGTTTAGCAAATTTAGCAAAGGCACAGCATGAGTACACCCTTATTTAACTTTGAGGAGATTCCTGAAGTGCCTAGTCTGACTTGAATTTTGGCTTTAGGTGTATTCTGAGTTGATCTTATCCTTGCAGAGGATTTATTTGAGTCTTAGTGACCTTTGTCTGTTGTAAGTACCTTACCTTTTGGGGATCACAGTGACATTTCTTTGTGCAGATTAAGACAGGTTGTTCAAGTGATGCTGTGTGTTTACCTACAATGTGGAATATGAAAATGTATGTGGAAATTACCTGACACCAATTTTTTAGCATTGTCTATACCTTATGTGCTCCCCTTAGTAATTCCTTCAGACTTTCAGCAGATCAGAAAGCAAACCAGACCCCAGTTTCTTTAGGTTTTGTGCTGAATATATTTCTGAAGTCAGAAATGAAATGAGCTGTTTTTAAATGTTATGTATATATGTGTGTACCACAGCCAGTCTTTTCTAAAAAGGAAAATTGGAGAGCTGCTTCTTGTTTTTTCTGTTGAAAAGTGAAGTTAAAATGCATATACATTACTGATGAGTGTAAAACACGCTGTCTTGTCTTTAGATGTTTAAAATGCTAACAGGATTATCCTGGAGGTTTATCAACATGTCTGTGTTGCCCTGCTTTGGAGCTAGGGCTGCCCTGCGGAGCGCTGAGGTGTTACTCCTGGTGCACCTGGCAAAGGTGTTGTCTGGCACCTGCAGGGTTGCGGGGACTGGAAGCTGCAGGTTTCTCACCTTGTTACCGTCTGAATAGACAAAATCTGTATGTAAAATTACAGTTTTAAGAAAGAGCAACTGTTTGATATTTACTGTAGCAAGTCTGGCTAATTTGCTTTTGGATAATTTCACTAAAAGTCTATTTAATTGGGTTTTAGACAGTCCTTAGTTTTCTGCTAAAATTTCAGTGAGACTGTCAGAATACTCCGCTTTCATCCTGAACCTGCTGATTTGCAACATATGTCAGCTTTGAGACTTAGTAGCGTTTTTGAAGAGCTGAAAATGCTTTGCAATTTACCTAGTCAATTCAGTGAATCATAGGTTAGATCATAAATTGAAAAATTTACTGGGATTTATATTAGAGAAGGGTAGCTTTTCTTTTCACAGTCTGGGAACAGAAAGTAGGAGTAGCAATATATTCTTTCCTTAACTGTTTCTCATCATTTTCCATTTTTAAGTTTCCTGTTTATATGTAGTACTACCTTTGTTTCATTGGTTTTGTGTACAAAATGTAGTTCTGATAAACTAATATATTTACCACGTTTAAGATAATTTGATTAATGTTTAAGCAATTCAAAATGCCACTTCTATTGTTCTTGTTTCCATCTAGGTACGACATGATTATATTAATTTTTTACATAAAAAATATACATAAATCTGACATTCATACTTCACATGTACTTTTTTATTCTATTACGTTAAATCAAATTACACAAATTAGTTGTTTATTTACACAGATTCCCCCTACTTGGGGGGGGGAAAGCCCTGAACGATACCAGCCTTATCAGCTTACTAAAAATATGCTTTTACTTCTAATACATTGTATAATGATAAGGATAAAACCACACATGGCAATTGCTAATTGAATGAAGCATTCATAGGTGTGTAGTTGCAAATTTGAGTGTCTTACTGCCTTTTTGTACTTGTAGTCTTGGTTTCTTCTGTTTAAGGTGCTTTTTGCTGTCAACAGTAATGTGTAGAAGGAAAGTGAGTGCACAGAAAGTCTGACTTGGTTAGTTTAGTATGCTCTACCAACATGTATATTTTTTTTCCCTTGGTGGGATGAAGGATTATAATTGTTTTTATTAAATTCAATGTTATTACTTTTCTTCTGCTTAGCTTTGCCACTTCACTTGGCTAAAATTAGACAGCAATGAAAACTTCCCCTAGATCCTGCTACAGCAGAAGGTTAAATGTCAGTTGATGACTAGATCACTACTGTAGCCGGTAGGAGTTCACTGCGGAGCACTAATAGAAGTGGTCAGGTTTGCTTTCTTGAAAGGCAGTGCAGTTTTCCGCTCTGAAGAACGCAGAGCTATATAGCAGTGAATCAGAGGAAAAAAGGGAAACTTGGCACGTGGTTTAAATTTAATCCAAGGAACATAAAAGTGAACAAACGTGTTTGTTTATGTAAATAGATTCTTCTAGTAAGTTTCTTGATGCCTTTTTGTTTTGCTAGATGATTAATTTGGTTAAGAACGTGTATTAGAAAGTATCAGTATGTTAAGTATTTTCAATTGAAAAGCTGCTTTGGCGCATGAACTTGTTTAGTTGCCCATATGCTGAAAGCAGATTATGTTTACTCCTGAAAAAAATATAAGTATTTGAAATATGTTAGGCATATTCTTAAATTTGACTGGGACAGAAATACATATATTATTATGACACTGCCTCCTTCTTCTCAAATTTAATATTTACACATTGTGTGATCATGAAAACTAATCACTATCTGCCAAAATTATAACAGTAAATGCTTAATGAAAGCATAGCTGCATAATGGCACCGTGTTTTTACAGTACAAAAATTTTGTTTATTCCTAAAAAACATTTCTTTTCAATGAATAAAGACTGCTTCTGTACCTGTCAGGAGGTAGATGTGGAGGGTTATATGCCTGCGTTCTCCGGAGCATTGTGCATCAGCCACAACTGTTGAAATTGCCTCAGAAAGCAAACGGTGAAGGCACAGGCCAAAAGAGTGAGAAACTGTGAAATGAATGAGTCTGAAATTCGGTTCTGGATTTAACTCCCAAATTCACTGATTTGGTGCTGCTAGACAAATGGTGTAGGTTTCAACAATGTGTAGCTAAAATGAGAATCTGTTGTACGTAATTTGTACATACCTACCTGCCTAAGCCTTCAGGGTTCAAGACAGCTTATGAATTTGTACATCGTACTAGCTGTAATACCATGCTGTCAGATACTCATTTCTCCATTTCACCTGGTAAACTTGTGCTCTTTCTCCTGCAGTGTGGTTATAAAGCTAAGAAACCTGAATCTACATTTAAAAGCAAGTTCTGTTGTTCCACAGAATGTACTAGGTTTTTTAAATTGAAAGAAACCAGAAAGAACAGCAGAAGTTGTTTCTCAGATGCTTAATACCGTGAGTTTAAGGGAGAGCCTCATTTGTGTGAAATTTAGGGAAAGGTTGCTTCATAGAGTCCTTCATGTCCAGTAGCTTCACAAACTTCCATGTCAGTATATTGAGCCAGAAGAAAAAAGGGCATTCAGGCAAATAGATCTGCTCTAGTATCAGTATTTCAGTCTTTGAATGCTGTTTGGTTTGATCTCTTCTAAAATAATTTTGTAAGGGCTAGCATTTTTTTCCATGACATCTTATTTTTCCAGGATTGTTTGGGTTTTTTTGGCAGACTTTTTCTGGGTATATTTTTGGCAAGTTGTCTTGAGATTTTACTTTAAGTTGAAATAAATGAATACCATTAAAGTTTGGTACTAAACATTTAGTATGGTAGTTTTAATCAAAGATAACTTTGAGTGTGGGAATTTCAAGTGTTCCTGAAAACAGATTTGCATGCATCTAAAAAAGAAAACAAGTATTTGTTTGAAAGTAAATTTGCCTGTCATACTAGGTAGCCTGGAATAGTTGGGGGATTTATCAGCAAAAACAGGAAAGCAAGCATTAGACTGGGTTGTTTTGTCCATATAACGTCTGTCATAGTGAGTCTTGATCCATCACTGGGATTGCTAACAGGAATGGTAGCATCTCTGGTTATAGTAAATAATATGTTATAACCCCTCTCCTCTTCCCTTTATTTATCTTGGCAGGAGGTTAGAGGACAAGAATAGTTCTGTCTCTACTTGAAACGCACTAAAATCACTGAAATATATGTATTCTATTACAGTCCTGATTAAGAACTATGATTAAGTATTCATTAGGGTTTAAATAGTGGGAAGTCCCTATGAAATCACTTTTATAGAACATAGATTATATCAGTCTCAACAGTGATAGATTTTAGTGTTTTTCATGAATTGTGCCCTTAATTAAATTTACAGGTTTAAGTGTAAATTACAAACTAGCAAAGCATAAGGGCGTGTAATTAATTCAGTAGTTCAGTGTAACAGAGAAAACAAGGCAAAATTGTAGTATAGACATTACATTATGCTCTTAATGAATATATGAGCTAAACAGTTACTGATTTCGTGTAGCTTCTGGTTTTATCCACCTCTTGGAGCTGAAATAAAATCTAAGTGAACTTCTATTGAGATATACTTATGCATATGACAAGGTGCTCACACGAAGTGGAATTAATAGCTAGAGAAGTCTGAGTTCTGGAATGATTTGTCTTTTTTTGTCAGTGTTTGACAGCTCTGAAGCATTCAACTTAAGTAATGATGGTTAATGTGTGCTCGGTTTCAATAGTCTCTGCATGCCTTCCCCGTGAGACTTGAATGGACATGAAACGTTGCATCAGCCTCAAGTCGTGTTTGCTCCTTAGGAGCAAGTGTCTTGGCCACTGCTTTTGCAGGTGTCTGAAAGGATTCTCATTTGCTACACTTAGAAGTGAAATGTTTCCAAGAAATTTCTCCAGAGAAAAGTTTGCTGCCCTGCAGTGGGGGAAAGGGTTTGACATTGAAGTTTATGCCAAGATTGACTCATATTCTGGGGTGAGAGAAATACAAACAATAAACTTGAAACTGACGGAACTTGCAGAAGCAATGACATGCTCTTGAAATGATTTGTTAGTTTGAGTTATTGGATATGGCAGCTGTCATTTTAACAATTTTGTATGGACCAACTCTCCAGAATTTTAAATAGTAGGCCATTCTTAACTGAAAATAACACACACATGCTTCATATGCACAATATTTACAAACAAGTTAAACAACACTAGTGTAGCAAAAGGGTAATATTACAAGTTTATCAAGAATATTTGCATGGTAAACTGTTGCATTTTTACTAGTAAGCATGCTTTAAAAAAGTAAAATGTTCAATCCTAAAGCTAGATTTTGTCAGTATGCAGAGATATCCGGTATTACCCCAGCTCAGTGAAAAACAGAAGCTGTGACTTGTGGGTTGGCTAAATGAACACTGGAAACATTATACTTAATTTCATAATTGAGCAACACTTGTCATCTGTAATACTAGATTTGTGCCTGCAGTTCTGTTACAACACCAAAACTGTCCTGTTTGTTACTGTGAACATGAACAGCAGCAGCAGACTTTCTACCCTGTATGTACTACATTAAAAAGAATACTCAGCAGATGTAAAATACATGCTTTTATAGTGATTCCTTAAATAGTAAATAAGTGTAGTAATCACTAATATTTTGTGACCTAATTTGTTGGTCATTCTTATTACCCTTTATCCTGTAAGTGTTCCCAAATATTCAGTGAGTCTTAGGACATTGTCATTTCTAATATTAGACTCTGAAAATGTTACAGTTTCGATGAAAACATTGAATGACCTACAAACAAATTTAAGGTGGAAAAAAATATTCCTCCTTTCTTCTAATGGCTTTAACTGCCAGGTTGGCTCAAATCTGTGGCTTGGAAGTTAGATAAGGCTTATGTTTTCATTTCACACGCATTACTGCCACTTCACTTGTTTGTGCTGCATTCTTAATTAATGTGCAGCATAAATATGTGACCTACCAAAAGTGGAAAGTGTTGCTCAAGCTTGCTTTGGATCTTTTGACCAAGTTTCTTTTTATATCTTCTCAGTTAGTGGTTTATTGAAAGAAAAAAATAAAATTAAGAATTGCAGTATGTAAGCTTATTCTTTCTCCCCCTCCCCGGAGGGTGAAGGTGAACAGAAGATGTTCATAAACAGTGTGACTAGTGAACTGTAATGTCCTCTGTCCTAACAGAACCTTTACTCATGAGGGCAAAAATCATGGCAGACTGAGACTGGTCCTCAAACTGTGGGGATTATCTGGCAGTGCTGAGCTCACTGGAGGGCCAGTGAGAGGACCCAGGCAGAAGTGGCAATTGTTGAGTTCACGCTGTGAACTGCTCTGTGGCAGCATTATTTCAGAGGACTCATCCTTTAACCACCGTTTCGTGACAAGTAGTGAATTTCATTCTCTTCAGCCTCTGTTCCTGTCTCAATTTCAGTTGAAATTGCTGAGGGAGGGAGGACAGCCAGGTAGACAGAGTGAGTAACGTGATTTCCTTAGGAAGTCTGTACAAATGTGTTGTAAATTTAAAAGTGAGAGTGGTAGAAGTGCTTGTAAATTTAGAAATGTGTTCTTTGGAAAGTGTCAGTTTGACACAAGAAGCTTTAACACAGGGCTTGTAATGGGTGAAATTTCACAGTAAAACAGAATTTTGTTTCTCTGACATTGGAATTAGGACATGAAGATGAATTTCAGAACAAGGCTTCTTCTCTGAATGTAAAAAACCATTTTAATATAATCGAAGCAAATAATTCTGCTTTAATCAGATCAAGGTAATAGTATATTGCTGTCCTTTTCTATTTTATTTAATTTTAAATTCTATTTGCTTTCCTGATCCACTTTAGATCCAGTTCAGCAAAGTATGTCAGCATAGCTATAAGGGTGCGTGGTATGTGATGGCAGAGGAAAAAAGCAATCTAGAGTGAAGAGAACAGGAACTGCTTTTAACCAGCTCTGGTGCTAGGTGTGGATGCCCTCCCCTAATTTGATTCTCGGGTACGTTAACAAAGATGTTAATGTCCTACCTAGTTCCATTGGACTCACTGGACTTGGTTCACTAGATAAATCAAAGAAGGGGATAAACGATTCTCCAGGCCACTGTGTGAGGCCTTTCTCCTGTTCCCAGCCTTCCCACAGGGGTTCAAAATGGTTGTCTGGCTTGTTCTATCCCTTTAAGTCTAATGTATTATTCCGTGTTCATATTTTTGGCTTCTTTCTGTGCTAAGAGTAAATAAGGAGAAATGAAATGTGATAACAGAGGTTAAATGTACAATGTTTATTTTCTGCTATTAGAGGCAAAATATCTTAATTTGTGGAATAGATCAAGATACTGATCAGGTAACAGTAAAAGGTAGATTTTAATCTCTGTCTAGAAAATACTGGTAAAAAATGGAACAATTAAACCTCATTACATGGCGTTACCTCATTAGAGCTCATCATTGATGAAAAACAGTAAAAATTGTAGTCCAGTATAAGGTGCATACTGTATAGCTTTGCTGCATGTATATGGAATAGTAGTCTAACTGATTGATTGTCTCTTTCCCTACAAGATTTCTAATTTTTTGTTTGTTTGTTTGTTTTTAAAAATACAGACTTGTTTTTCCTGTCTTTTGGGGAGGAGTACTGTCTGCTGAATTCTTTGGCTGGTTACTCACTGAGGGACCAAGCACTCTAGATATCTCTATCAAAGCTATCTATTTTTAAGGTTGCTTGCTAACTTAGGTCTACCCTTCACCTATGTACTTAACACCTGATAGTGACGAGAGCCAGCTACATGACATGCCACTTGCACTGGGATACGAAGTCATGGTGAATACAGTTAAAATCTAGCATGTTCAGCTGGCACCTGGTTATCCCCTTCCAAGCGATCAGAAAGTATTTCTGGGAGAAGTTTAAAAGTTTCACTTAACATAGGCATGTTGTTTCCAGGACAGGTTGCACCCACCTAGGGTTGGTCTGTGCGGGAGCCGGGCGCTGCTGATCTTTGCTGGTCTTTGCAGTCCAGGTTTCAGGAGGTTGTACAAATAGAGAGTGGTTTTCTTTCCTGGGCCTTAATCTACTTCCTTTGAGATTTCATCTCTGTTCTTATCAGAAAAGGTAACCAGACTTTGTATTATCAACTTTGCTTTGTTTTGCTTCCTTTATGACTAATTAGCCTCGTTTCTAAATTAGTTCCCAAAGGAAATGAGGTTTATATGATTGCACTGTCCAGCTGTTGTTCTGTTTGGTGCCCGGTGGCTAACTTCCATCAAATTTGGCAGGGTAATGAGTGCTTCATGCAGAAATGCTGCCTTTCTGCCAGTTTGTGGAGGCTGGGAAAAGGGGTTGAGAGACAGAAAGCAGCGCATAGGATGAAGGGAATCTTGAGCGTGAGCTCCCATGCTCTTCTGCTTGCCCCAGGAGCTGTCTGGTGTGTGTGCTTACAGATGTGGTGGTTAGCAAGCACTCGAAAAAAGCTTTAGGATGGCCTGTTTTTCACTGAGTGGTAACTGAGGCTCTAGGTGGGAACCAAGGACCATGAAGGGAGAGAAAGGGGATGAGGAGATGAACACCAAGAACTGAGATTAATCCTAGAAGGATTGTAGCAGATGTGGAAGAGGAAGGCCTGTGGCTATCTGTCCTCTGTGCAGAGACTGGGACAGAAGTCGTCATGGGAATTTATCTTTTTGAGTCACTGTAACATCAGTGGAACTCTTGCATGTGCGTTGCTTTCTCCTTTGTAATAACTTCCAGGCTGAGGTCTAGAAGGGCAGACTTTTTGGAGGCTGTTGCTTTAAGTTTATCATGCTGTTCTGACCACCTTTCCTTTTGGGGTTGACATGTCAGTCTTTAACAACAGAGGCACTTCTGGCACTTGATAAATACTGCTTTTAGAAGTGACTACAAAGATAGCACAATGACAAGCTGAGTAGAAATGGAAAAACATTGAGATAAAATTTCTTTTGTAACATTTGTTTCTTTGCTTTCTGACTTTACATATCTGCTGATAGTCAGAGATGTCTTTCATATGGAAAGTGCTGAGAGGGGTAGGGTCTGTCAGACACCTGCCTGCAGCGCTGTCAGGGGGAAAAAGGGGACAAGGAGAAATAGAATGTACTATGTAAGTGTTCTTCAGCAGTAGGATCAATGGCATTTGCTTTTCTTCACCTTAAGATAGGGAATAACCTTCTTGGAGGCCACAGTGGGTTTTCTATAAAATATCTCAAGTACAAGGCTCATTTTTAAGTAATCTTTGTTTAAGAAAGCTCAAAAGTCATATTCTTTAAATTACACAACTGTCTTCCATTTCATCAACTTCAGCTTCTGTGGCTCCTGTTGTTCCATAATAAAATTGTTAGAACAGTTGTTCAGATTGTATAATCAGTTTTGAGGAATATTATTTAAACCTCACAGATGTGATCACTAGTAATGCCAGTACTCTCCCATTTGCATATGCAAGTAAATTCTTCTATTATCTTAATAGTTACTCTTCTATCATCCTAATACATATAATCTTACAGATTGTTTATCTTTGCTTGTCATGAATGTGCCATCTCTGATAATACGAGAAATGTATTTGAGCTTCCCTGATCCTTGCCATGTATGGCACAATAAACTGCCCAAATTTGGTCAAATATTTTTAGCCACTTAGTCATATGTCTTTTAATGTGCTGCATATGTAAGCTTTTGATTCACTTAGCAACAGTATTTTTATGAGTATGTCTTGCCAGTTTTTCTTATGTATACTTGAAAAATGGGCAAGGATTTTTCTCTGTTGGGTTGTGTCACAACCAGATGGTCTGGTTTTTTTAATAGTGCTAATCAATTTTAAGATAACTTTTTTTCACAGATTATGAATTTTAGAGGATTTTAAGATTTATAAGTATGCAGCATATTGAAATGTAATATTAAAAGATCTATATTTAAAAATGCTTAGGCAATTTCAAAGTTTTCTGATACAAATGTATTTTCCTTATAGTAAACTGGTGAATATTATGATAATAATTGGATATCAATGGTCAGGCAAATTGGATATCCAGAAAAACTAGATATATGGCATGTGTGAAATATGGCTAGGTTAATGTTTCTGTTAAGTGTAAACATCTGTGTTTCTTGAATTTGTTTTCCTCCTGAACTGAGTTATGATGTCTTGCATTTTGTTCCTTTTCATTTAAATAACAAAATGCCTTGCAAAGAGAGGCAATTCTTTTCTTTCAGAGCTTGTTACTAGCATATAAACATTGTACACTGATAAGTGGAAGAAATTGAAGACAACGTGCTTGAGGAATTTTGTAGTCTTTATTGTTGGAGTACGTTCATAAATTATTTCATTGAAAGAATTGCTGATTTTGGGGATGGATATGACTAAAAAGATAATCCAAAAAATCCTTTAGGAAGGCAGTTTTCATGAATACCTGAAAATGTGGGAAGGTTTATGAATGATTCACTCAAGAATGTGTTTTTGTTTTTAATTGAAAAACAAATAATGCAAGCAGTGTACTGCAGTCTGGTTGCAGTCTAACTGCAAGTTTATGGATGAGCAAGTCCAGATGAGACTCGTTGTTAAAATAGTTCTGTTACATTCTAAACAAAGCCTTAAGTTTGTACCTAACTAAAGCAAATGGGGTTGGAGATATTTATTGGGATAATTTGTTGTGAGGGATAATTTATTGCTGGTTTTGTTTGGCTGGTTAAATGGGGCAGCAACACGTCTCCCTCAGTGTAGCTGTTCCCTCAGCACTAATGGAGGAAAGCTTTGGGATTCATCTTGGAAGGCATACTTGCTTAAATAAGGACGTCTGAGTTTTTTTACCATAATAAAGCAGTATATAATTTTCAGTCTTTATTGCTGTAGAAACTGAAAACTAAAGTTTATACCTTAATTGCATTTAATTAGAGGCATAATTCTCTAGAAGGATTTAGGAGCCCAGCAGTAAAAGTTCTCATTTCAGCCCTCTGGTTATGTAGTATTGTTGATTTATTAAGCTAAAAAATTAATACCAGTCTTGTAGGGTCTAGCTGTTTTGAGTCCTTGCTGTCCTGAAATGCAGAGGGACTTTTCTCTCTGTTGCTCTGCCCTTTTAAGGGCAGCAGTATGGAAGCTGGCAAGAAAACTCACTGAGCACCCTGTGAGAAAAATACTCAAACGCAGAGAAGAAAGGCAAAATAGGAGCCAGTCAAGATGGAGATCTGGAGAACGGCAGTAGTTCTGCATCTGGGCAACACTGTTTGCTTGGTAATTAAGAGATGTGCACAAATTACATTTTTGCAATGTGCCAAATTGATACTCAAGTAAGTTTATAAACAACAGTGATTAATAGACTGTTAAAAGATGTATGGTGGTATAGAATACACTGCAGTAGAAAATAGCAGGGGGGTGTTGAAGTACAATGTAGCATCCCCTTCCATACTCCTTAGCCTCAACTGCATTATAATTAAAACCATGTTACAGTATTGTTTTCCAAACTGCTCCCCATCTCTTAGTCACAACAATTCTACTTCATGGTGTAGCTGTTTATTCAATTGTAGTATCCACTCAAGTGACTGAGCTGGGCCTGGGGTGGAGCGAGGGCCTGGGGGCTTTATGAAGAGGGAACCGCTTTGTACTGGAGAACGAGGTTGCAGTAGGGATTGTAAGCAGCTCCTCAGAATCCTGAGGAAATCATATTTGTTGGTTTTGTTAAGCTCTGTTTGAAATAATTTATTTAAAGATTTTTTTACAAATCTGTAACACCTGCTGCTTTTCTTTCAAGTTCTTCTCGTCTTGCTGTCAGACCCCAGCAAATAAACCCTACTCCCTCATCAGACCTAAAAATACTTGCCTCTTTTCCTGAAGATACTGCTTAAACATGCACAGTATTGTAGAACAGCTTTAATATGAACTTATTTCTTAAATCTTTCTTTCTTTATAGGCTTGTATAGATGATAACGTAGATATGGTGAAATTTCTGGTGGAAAATGGAGCAAATATTAATCAACCAGATAATGAAGGCTGGATACCTCTACATGCAGCTGCTTCCTGTGGATATCTTGATATAGCAGAGTAAGACTTTTTCCTCTATTTTTGAAATACTTGTATTTTGCTAATACATTATTAGAGGGGCGCTAGAAGCAGATAGCATTCATAAATTGTCTTTAGTTGCTTCTGGGTCGTGTAGTGAGAGAGAATGCTTTTATATTGTGTGTTGGTTATGAAGCGTGCTGTGTGCGTAACTATTTGTGCATTGCATTTTCTCTTTCTAGCTTTCTTACATTGTAACCTAGGTAGCTGTAAGATGTAAACATGTAAGATTGTTCATGACTGTCAGATTATTCTTGAAAATTATTTTCTTCTGTTAAAAGGTTGTTATAGGGGGAGGCACAGGGAGAAAGTTCAAATTTACATTTTATTAGTAGTCTGAAACATTATCCCAGGATAAGTCTCTATGTATAGGAGATTAATTTTGCAATTGTATTTGCAGTCTTGAAACTTGTTTTTCAGGTGTGATATGAAGTGGTGACTTTTGCTAATTATTTTGGCTGTGGAGCAAAATCTTACAGTTGAAGTTAGATGCCCATTATGGTATTAGTTAAAGCTTACTAAGTGCTAAATTCCAGAATTGGTTTTGTTGTTATTTTTGAAGCCTGTTGAGGGCCACTGAAGATATGCTAAAATCAATTTTTTCCAGAGGTTGTCTGTTTTAACCTGAAGTAATGATTGATTTGAGAAAATGTGTGGCCTACGTTGCTCAGTATGCTGTTCTTGCAGTAAAGAAGGTCATACTGCCTTTCTAAAGACACTTTGGGTAAACACAAACTTCATTAATTCTGCTAAAGTTAGTGTGATATCTGATCCAGTGTAAGACTTGGATAAAATATAAAGTAGCATCTTCTCATGTAACTATGTTACTGTACTAATTAGTGGTGAAAGATGGAAATTGTAAGTTTAGGGAATTGTTTATTGATGTTCTGTGAGTCTGAGAGGTTTAATTGCTTGAATCTTAAGGGAAAGGAAAAATTCTGGAGACTTTTGTATATTGTTTTCACTGGGAAAAAATTTTTTTGGGTGTTCATAGAATGAGGTGCTTTGTATATCCTTTTCGTAACTGGGACACTGTGTGACCGCTGAATTCTGTAATCTACCTTTCTACACTATGCAGATGTTTGAGGCTGTAATCTCACTTGCATGCACACTGGAAGTGTTTACTTGTTGGCTATACTATGACAAGAATTTCCCCACAAACTGAGATAATATAAGCCTTTCTTCACTTCAGTGGAGGTAAAACACCTGCCTTTTTCCACAGTAGGAAAAAGTTAAATGTTCTTGGTTTGGCATTGCAGCCTAATGTAGGCAGATGTTCAGGGAAGAAAGAGCAATGTCCCTTGTCCATGAGACTGTTTTTTCACTATTGACTTGAGTATCTGAAATCTGTAATATTGCTGAAGATTGTAATCTGTTTTTTATTCTCTCAGACTGGGACAGGACCTGTCTGCATATTTTCTATAGATACCCTTTAAAGAAATGAGATTATTGGAGTATAATCCTGTGGGATGTGGGACATCTAAGCTGTTGGAAGAGCAGTGGTTTTAAGGTGCAAGGAGTTTTGAAGATAAGCTGTTGAAATAGCTGAGAAGGGTTACCTGACCTGAATGGAGCAATGTTTGTATCTGATGAGGCCTGTAGAGTTTAGATTTTCTTCAGACGGCTTCTCCAGGAGCTCAGCTTCAAATAATTTACAATTACAATTACAGCAGAATTTGCAGCTGAGGCAAAACTGGGGGAAGATGAAAGGATGATACAATAAATTACCAGAGGTTAGAAATTTGATTTTTTTATTTGGCCCATAGTATGCGCTGGGTCCAGCATCTGTTTTAGTAAGGATGTATCTTTCTTGGGAACCATGAGAATGTGTGTTTCTGTGTGGCTGTGGCTGAATCTGATATGTTTCATTTTTAGCACTAAATTTTCTGGTTCATGGAAGGAAGCTTTTAATTTGGGTAAATTATGGAGCTTATATATGTAGTTCTGAAAAGATTACAGCTAATAGCTTGTCATCTTTCTGTCCTATATGATATGGACTAGCATTTTTGTACAGCACATTTTCTGTTCATTTCCTGTTTTCTTGCAAGGTGCAAGAAAGAAGAGAGTCAGGGAATGGGTTCTGGTGTTCCCTGACTTTGTTAATGAAGGGCTGCAGAGAGTCTGACCTGTGCTTCCCTTTCTCCTCCTCCTGTGGAACTGCCTGTTGCATAGCTTTGTAGAGCTTCTCCAGTTGGGAGACTCAGCAATCTGTTTCTGCTTCCTCTGCTGCCATCTTAAGTCTTCTTAAGTCTTCCTTCAGATGTAACTAGCTGGAATTTATTTCTCTTGAAATAATACAATCTGTAAAATCTGCCAAATATGCAAATTTAGTTAGTGTATTGATTTTCTTTACAATGCTTATATTTTTACAATTCGTACGAAAAATGTGGCATGATAGCATAGTTTCATTATTTCAGGTTTTCCTGTCTCAAAATCTAAAATTATGTCTAAGAAGGCAACAGAGCTAGGAGATAGAAATATTTTTTGTTATGAAATGCATTTCTACATTTAGAATGTAATTTAGGGACTTCTAGCATTAAGTATGCCCTGAGTATGTTGACTATGTTCACCTTTTAACCTTAACATTCTTCCATGTATGTGTGTACATCACTTTCTAGGCTTAAAAGATGGGGAAAGCAAGCAGAAGTTCCCTAAACATTGCACGATAACTCTTGCGTGATTCATCACTAGGATTAGAGTCCATGAAATATAACTGAGATGGGGTGTGTTGGAGTTCGCAGATCTGTTAATAGTATGTGAAACCTTGGTTCTGCTTTCAAAATGATAAAAAAAAAAGTTTAATCATTACAAACCTTTATAGTAAAATCTTTATAAGAGTTTTTCTTCTCCTGATGCTCATTTGACTTCCCTAGGATTATATTTGGGGTGGTTAATGTACTTTCTTATAGAGTGAGAAAGGCTTCTATTCAGACTGCTTTTGTATTTCAATCAGTACACAAACAATCTCACAGTTTAGCTGTTCTTTCTCTGTATTCCATCCGTTTGCTACCAACACCCATTTCCTATTATGTACAGTAAATAGGAATGACTGGGAGTCACTCTGGGTTAATACAGAATGGTGCCTGCCTATTTGATCAATGCAGGAACCTTCCCATCTTGCTGTGCTTTCGCTGAACACCTGAGTCTCTTGCTCTTGCTCTATAATGTACACATTCTTCTTAAGTAGCACCTGCTGCTACTCAGATGTTCCTGACTGAGTGTGCCCATGTGCTGGAGATCTGGGTAGGTGGTAGGGAGCTTCTCCGAAAAAACTCTGGATATCTCAGGGAGGCACCACTTCAGCCATGTTTTGGCACTGGTCCCATGCAAATTGTTAATGGGATGAGTGGATTTGTGGCATGGCCCCGACTCCTTGGGGGTTTTATTTTGCTCTCGCTAACTGCCCTGTCTGGCCAACGGGCTTCTCGCTGCAAGTGTATTCCCCGTCCTTGTCATCCTCCACTGTGTTTCCCAGTCCTATGGCATCTTCTCCCAGCGGTCTCTCCTGTCCCATTTCAGTTTTTCTACTCCCTTGGCACAGCCACCTTCTCTTGAATATGCTTCCCATCTCCTCTAAAAAATGCATCTTCCAGTTTAAGAAATGTTAGTCTTGTAGAAGCCCACTTCAGGTGGAATACAGCAAGAGAACATTGTTTAATGTGAAATAAAGTGTCGGCTGGTTGCAGATGGAGAGTTGTGCTGTAAAAGCCATGGAGGGCAACTGCTCCTTTTGTTTCCATAGTTGTTTCCGAGATTTGTAAATGCTGGGAGTGCTTCAACTTACTGGAAATTCTTTGAATACTTTAATTTTAGAATTGCCTACTTCAGTTAGTGGTCATCTAGTTTATGAACATGTGAATTAGCTTACAAGTAATTGTAATATGAACATGTTTTAAATTAAAATTCTTCAAAATTGCCAAAACAGGTGAATTTTGTACAGCATGTTCTCTTTTTCTATTCTTCTCCATTTTTTTCACATAAAGAAAGCTTTACACAAAGGAGCCTTTTTTTCTCCAATGTGTTAGTATGAATTAAAAAGTCAGCATCAAATGCTTTGAAAAATTATAGTTATGTGGAAGCAGACTTTAATGCAGGAGGACTTCAACAGAAATTTTGTGTGCATTCTTTAAGGTGATATTTAATGGGTAGGACCCTTAAATTTACTTTCGTAAAACTCTTGTAAAACTATTTGGATGTGTATAATGGTTGGGGGTTTTTTGTCTGATGGATCTCTTCTACAGTTTAAAAGCTTGTATATTATTTCAGTATCAGGGAATAAACAAAATCCTTTTTAGAATGCAAAAAATGTGATAGAGGAAGAAAAATAGTGTAAAGTGGCATTTAAGAAACAGAATTTTAAAATGCTTACTTCTTTATTTCTCTCTGCTTTGCATTGTACCAGGTTAATGTAAAATAAATCTGAAGTGGTAGAAATTTCTTTTCTGTTCAAGAATTAAAATTTATGTTAAAAATGTATTTTCTTTTGGGCTTTGTACCACGCCTAGTTGTGAGTGCGTAGTTCATGTATTTTGAAGCTTGTTTGCAAGTAGTTAGAGGCTACAATACAGTTTTAATACTTAAATATGAATGCTTTTTCATTTTCCCCAGAATGAAAGAAGGTGCATCTTCCAGCAAGTGTAAGAAAAGCATTATTCAAAAATAACTTAGAAGTCAGTAACAGTTACACTTTTGTGCAGAAAAAAACGAGGAGGAGGGAGATGTCTCCTAAGGGAAGAATAAGGTTTTTATACCTTCATGCAGTGGGTACTACATCTGAGTAACAGTTTGCCAAATGTTGCTGTAGATACTAAAATTTCTTATGAGTTCAAGGGATGAGAAATCCACTGAGGGTGGATACATAAAAAAATACAAACGCAGCATACATACGCACAAATAGGATCTGGTTCAGAAAGTCCATGAAAGTAGTTGGAGACTGGAAAGGTATTACAGGAAAAGTAGAAGGTATGTGCCTCATTTTTACTCTCCTTGAAGATGTGCTCACTTTTGGAGACAGACTAGATGTTAAATGGATGTTTGGTCTAGCTCAGAATGGTTGCTTTTATGTTCGGAAGGCATGTTTGGTACACGTAGTTACACATACAGACCATAAGACTTATCACAGTTTCAAAATACACCTTCTTTATTTTACAGGTTTTAAAGGCTGAAGCATATGATTACAGTTAGAAAGAGAATAACTATCAAAGTTCAGAGCCTCCTCACTCAGTTCATTTAGGAAGAGAATAGCAACTTGACCAACTCTGCTGCTCTAAAACCCGACTCACCCGCTTTCCTTCCTGCCTAAAGTTTCCTATGTTGTATCCCCTCCTTCCCCTAATATTTAAAGCAGACTTTAAAAGGCTTGTGTGTAACCACTGCCTTGCTGATGACGCCCATCTGTTTTTCCAGACTCCAGACACCTGAAAGTGAACCCAGCCAAACTAGTTTGCTGAAGCCTCAGCAAGCCATTGTCCCAGGATCTATTTTAGTAACAGTCCATTAAGACTAAATGAGTGATCATTGTCTGGTATAAGGAGTAGTGAGAAACAGTCCTGCAGACCTGTAGTTGAATACATAGGTGTTCAGTGATAGGTGATTTACTTAGGGCTCTAATTGCCTTGCGGGGACTGCTGTGGGTGCTGGATGGTAGTGATTCCTGCCCATGGTACGAGGACGGGACCAGTGCTCATCTGGCAACAGCTAGTGAAGGGGATTCAGCACAGTTTCACAATATGCTTAATGTGATCTAACTTGAGACTGCTGCAGAAATAGGCAGTCATTTCCTTCTCTCTTTGGTTTTCCCTCCTCCACAGGCTTTTACCCCCTCTCTTGTATTATCTAATGATCACACAACAATGTGGGAACTATTAGCATAAGACTAGCCTTCAGGGGGTTTGGAGGGTTTACTCTCTTTTGGATCAGTGAGCTGGTCTGGCTTGCCAGCAGCAGTTGGCATAGATACGTGGATATAAAAAAAAAGTCTGGGCTGCTTTTCAGACGTAGCTTGTACCTCTGATCAGAAGCCTGGCTCTGGAGAGCTGCCTGTGCTGAGGTGGAGTCCTGTCCTTCATCTCCTACCTCATGAGCTTGAACCGGCTGGTACTGCTGAATGTTCTGTGATATCTGAGGGTGGTGGTGCTACAAAATATGTTTCAAATCCATTTCTCTGTAAGTTTTAATAACTTCATCATCTGGAGCTATTACTTGCTGGAGTGTTTTTAATCTAAACTCTTTTGCTGTAACCCATTATAATCCTAGCAGAGCAAGACATTATTTAGGCAAAGCAGACTTATAAAAATGTCAGGGATCGCTCCCATCTCCTTTAGCTTTATTCCCAGATAAGGTTTTAACTAACTGAGTATGAAGTGATGTTGTTAGTGACACATTCAGAAATGGATCTTTGGAGGATAATCAAAGTTTGGATTTGTGAATGACAAGATGAAGTTGGTGGTCTGATGTAAACACATGCAAACTAATTACGCAAACTGATGTGGGGTTTGGTCTGATAGAGATGCTACAGGGTGAATGAACATTTTTGTCAGGATTCAAGATGTTACTTTAAATGACACAAGGAAATGTTAACTGGAGGAGTAGAATTAAAAGGAAAAAGCACCAAAGATGAAACGTGATACAACCCACTCAGAAAATGAGAAGAGGGCTTCAGAAGGATGTATTATAAAACAAGCCACGTGACAAAATACAAGCAGGGAAAGAGATTTATTCCCAGCCAAAGAAGAACAGCTCTTCTGGAAGAATGACTGACTTCTTGCAAGTGGACACTGGTAAAGATGCAGTGTTTGTTTTGAGAGCTGTGAAAAGGTCACTGCAGGCTTTGGAAGATTGTTTCAGTTAATTCGTTTCTATTTGGTGCCTTGTTTCTTTCTGGAAGAACAGATTGGGAAAAAACATTCATGGGAGAGAAAATATGCTAGTGTGGTAGTCTCTTCCCCGCCTACACAAAGTGCGATGCTCGTTCTTTATCAGCAACATACAAGTTTGGAGGAGGAGGAACTTTTATTAGATATCTGCAAGGAAAAAGCTAAATTCCATTAGAGAAAATAAGAGAAACTTGGAGAAGTGAGCTAGTATCGATTGGCCTTTTCTTTTGCAAAGATGTACTGTGGCAGTGTACTGTTTTCAACATGGTTTTGCTGCATATTATGTACATCCTAAGAATAATGAAACACTAATGAAGTTGTGTAGGTTGATGGTGAAACTCCCTTTTTAAAATCATGTCATTATATGGCAGAGTTTAATCTTTTCTACTGTGTAGCTGTGTTTTGATGTTTGGATAAAAAACAGCTGACAGAAATACACAGAAAGATACGGTTGATGGGTTGGAGGAAATTACAGGACCTAACTGATTTGATACCCATTTGTTCAGCTGAGGCAGTCTAGGAGAGCTGGTCACTCTAGGATGCACAAAGACTGTTCTATAGCTGCCTTCTTCAGATTGGATTACTGTGTGCATCTCCACTTGTGACCCTAAATATTTGTTAGGAAGTATATTGCATCTATGTTCCTCTATAGGTAAATCTAGTAGACCTTGAAGTTCAGAGGTAGCTTCTTCAGGGACATACAATTTAGTGGAAAGTGTCTTTTTTTCTTTTAATATGCTTTAGCGATACATTGGATCTAATGAAAAGTCAAGGAACTGATGCCCAATGTAAAAGCTCTGAGCACTCTTAATTTTTGGCTGAAAAAGAATTTGAAAGTGCAGCTCATGTCTAGAATAAACATCCTGCTTTGAGAAGCGATGTGCACAGGAAAGATCTCGCTTGTTTATCACAGAGCATTGGTTTTATTGGTATCCTGAGAACAATGTAGAGTAGATATCTTACCTATGAATTCTGAAGTTGAATGTGATACATATGGAAAACATATGGAAGTGATACATATGGAAGCCCAGGAGCTCAGGTAGACTCCCAAGAAACCTAACGCATCAGGTCCTCCCTGGATGATGGCTTATAACTGCCCGTTGCCACCGATCGACTCCTATTTTCTAGGTATGACTGGAACATGGGAGAGCAGCTCTAGATACATGAGCAACCAGGTTTTGAATTGAGCAAGTGCTTGGTAAGTATGGCATACTGTCACTTGTGAGGGCCTCATCAGCGAATTCAGAATTGCTGTTTAAGAGAGAGGTGGTGATAGATTCTTCTTAGACTGTGGAATCTATGGAATTGTTAGTGTTGTTAAATTATTTTTATGACAGATAACTGAATAAATACTATGCTCAATTTTTAATTCACGGTAAAGTTGGTTTTCAGTGTTGTTTTCTAGGAGAAAACATGGATGTGGTGTAGATTGTCACTTCTGTGCATCTCAGGTTTTATTTTCTTTCAGCTTTTACTTGAGCGTTTTTCTCTGTTGTGAGTTTGACCCTATTCTGCCACATGCAGTAGACTTTCTAATGACACTAAAGCAACTTATGACCTACTTATCCTTTCTTACAGCTGTGTCTTTTGTTGGATATCCTAAACTATGTCATTTTGGTGCAAATGATCCTAATCTGTGTGTATTTTTCTAGTCTTATCCCTGACTGAGACAGGATAAAAGCTGCCTGAATTCTTCTGAAATCCGTGTAAATCTAGTGTGGTGTCACTAGAGACATAAGGCTGCTGTGCTTTGAGAGTGCGTTATTTGGATACAATTCAGATACTAAGATACAAAAATGTAGGGTTTTTTTATATGTAGCAAGTATGACAGGAAAAAAGTATAAAAAAGGAATTTCTTGAAACATCTTGATTACAGATTATATACTGCTTATCAGATTTGAATAAGTAGTAAGTATTTCTTTTGGAAGAAGTGTGTTTTCAAGGAAGTTCAAAGTGGACTGGACAGCTAAACAACTGCTATGAATTGCAGTTTGCAACTCAGACCAAGTTCAGTACTACTGGGTGATGCTAAAAGCTGCATTGTGATAGTAATGTTGCTTCGTAGAGAGATTTGGTCACTATGTTATTGCATAATACAGTTACAAACAAGATAAGTTCTGTGTTGTAGTGATTATATCTATACTAATATCTGTTAAAGCATAGTAAAAGAATTGAACTTGGTTTAAATTTTTCTGATAGAAATGCCAACACATGGCTGTTGGAGGAAAATAAGCTTGTTAGGTCCATACTTATAACTTGCACTGAAATAGAAAGCAGCAGTTAAAAATCAGAATTGTGGTGCTACTATAGCCAAATATAGCAATGCCGCTCTTGGCATAAGGCACAAGGGGCGGTGAGCTAGTGGTGTGATCACCTTTTGTTGGTGAGGAATTAGCTGAGGAAGGTGGGCAGCAGCATGGTTTTCCTTCTTCCTCCTTTTCTGTTTCCATGCTGTTGTTACCTCTTTTCAACTGGTGCAACTCAATCCCAAATACTCACCTTGATGACGCTTCCGTAAATCACCACAAATGCTTGGAGACCTGCTACAGGGAAGCATCCTGAGCACAGAGTGTCATGAGCTGGAGTTACTGTATGTACTCTTCTGTAGCTGCAACAAGATGTTTTTCAAACTCAACCTTTGTTTTTGCACTATAGGGTGCAGACTTCAAAGTAAAGGAGAGAAACACTTGTTCACAAAGTGCATAGTGAAATTAACATTTGTATGCACTTCAAAAACACATTGTGTTTCACTCTATTTCTTTCCTGCTGAAGTTTTTGCCCTGTATTCCATCCTGGCATTACCAGGCTCCGGTTCTTTCTTGTTTCTTTTTCTTCTTTTCTTTTTTTTTTTTTTTTTTTTTTTTTTTTTTGTGTAAATAGGTTATAGCGTACGTTTCGCTATATAGCTTTCTTCATGTTTCCTACTTTCCTCTTCTCAGTCAATGTTTACTTTCATCTAAACGTTGCTCTGCGACCTCTCGTATGTCTTTCCTGTGTATGGATATGGTAAAATATGAAGGCTTAGTTGCTTTTCACATGCTGCAAGTAGGACTTTCTCCTGTTCCATCTTTGCACTGTTAATGTTTAGGTGGCTGCCTATGTACAAATACTTCTAGATCTTATTGCTGGCTTTTGTCAGAGGTTTCTTGGAACACAGGAGGACTAAGACTAACCAGATCCTGTTATCTACTGTTTCTTCTATGCTTGTGCATGCCAAGAAGGAAAACAGATGTGATTCTAATTACTGTGCTTCCTTGGACGTGCAAGTTGCAGTGGAGGCTAGGGACAGCCAGCTATGTGCAGAGCTCAGCGGTGTGGTGGTATGTTGTGGAGTGTTGGCTTCATAAACATAAATACGTTTTTCATACAGGTAAAGTATTTAGAATTCATAGACAGTGCTGTTTGTGTAGGGAGAATTTTTTTTCTTATCTCTGTGGCATACTACTTTGATAGCTTTGGGAGTGTTTGACAATTTTGAAGCAAGGATGTGTGTCTGTCCAAGATGCCTTTCGTAACAGCTTCACGAGGGAGAATCAGAAGCTGGATTTGATGCTGTCTGAAGGAGCTCTTGCATTTTGAAGGATGTAAAAAAGTCTTTTCAAACTGGTCCATAATTTAGAAAAACACATATGCTGAAATCAGGATTAGACTGGTGAAAATTGAAAAGAAGTGTCCCTTCCCATTTGTTTAAAATCATTTGGCCATTTCTTTCTCAACAAGTTTTTTTATTCTTTTTTTTTTTTTTTAAACATCTCTAGCTATCTGAAATTCTCAGCTCCTGTGTTCTGGAAGAGGAAATCATAAATTCACCTCAGATCTCTTGCTCAGATCAGCTGTCTTAAAATCATCACTCATGTATTTCATGTATTATTGCCAAATGATCCTAATTGACCTTATTTAACTTGGTGTTTTGTGTAGCTGCTGGCTGATGATACTGCTCATAGGTGGAGCATTCCTATTTAGAAAGTGCAGCAGAATTTTTTTTCTAAGAGAGAAGATGTAAGTGAGGATCTTCTGGAATTTGCAAAGAAACATAACCTTAAAAGTGCCTGAGTTTTATCATGATTTGATTTTAATTTACATGCCAACACAGAAGCCTGTCTTCTTATGTTAGTCTCTATTCGGTTCTAAATGTTTAGAAGCAGAAGGTTGAGGCACAGCAGCAACTGACAGCGTGGGATGGCGTTTTGCAGAGTGCCTGAATAAGACATCCCTATAAGTTTGACTTAATTGTTTTTCAAGTCATTTGATTTATTCTACATGGTTCTTAAAATCATGCAGCAGAAAGTATTGTTGGCCCAATTGAATATGTACAGGTTTAGTTCCAGTATTGAACATGGAGCCTTCATTTTCTGCTGTAAATCATAGATTCAGGACAAAAGACAACTGCAGGAGTATCTCAGCTGTGGAGAAAGGAGGACAAGGGAAATTATCTGTAAGCTGTCACTAAAGAGGGCGAGGAGATCCCCTGTTGTGCAGCACGGGGTGCTGTATGGGGTGCCCCCCGCTCAGGCAAGCAGGGCTCCTCCGTGCCTTGCGAGACCTGCCAGCCACCTGCCCTGTGTTACACACACTTTACTGTTCTCCACCAAATGCTTACAAGGGTTACAATATATATTTCAAAAACAGCAAAATTATGGCTTTTTATGATTACATTTATAGGGGTTTTGAATAATGTGTTTAAAAGCAAGGATGATGGTGTCAGGGTGCATGACAGAGTATTTGAGGGGCGGCTGGATACTGGCTGTTCACTTGCATTCAAACAACTGTACATTTCCTTGAAACTTGCCCGCTGACACAGGGCATAGGTGTACTATGTACCACAACAGAATTTAGCACAATGTTATTCTAATGCTATGGTATTTGCTTCAAGTTTGTATTATTTAAGACTTTTTAAAAAAAAAAGAAAAAGAAAAAGGCTAGGCTTTACTATGTTATTTTGAGAAGTGCACCTTAAAAATTCAAGAATCACATAGAAGCTGTAATTTTATCTCTTGATATGTTGTATACACGGGTAGGTATACCTTTGCTTGCCTGGCATTTAAGTATTATTTTTGCTGGAAGTTTAAAGGGAAAAAAAACCCAAACCAAACCCAAAACCGGACCCAAACCAAAACCACTTTTGAGAAGGGCTAGGGAGCTTGAGGTAGCATTTCTACTTCTGTCTGAGTTAATAACAATAACAACATTGTTAAGAATTTAATTTGAAGTGAAACTCCTCTGCAGTGAGACGTCTTCCAGGCCATGTTTGATGGGGCTTTGAGCAACCTGGTCTAGTGGAAGGTGTCCCTGCCCATGGCAGGGCAGGTGGAACTAGATGATCTTTAAGGTCCCTTCCAACCCATACCATGGATCCCTGTCCCTGGATGTTTTTAAAAGTCGTGTAGATGTAGTGCTTAGGGACATGGTTTAGTGGGTCACTTGTCAGTGTAAGGTTAACGACTGGACTAGATGATCTTACAGGTCTTTTCTGATCTAGGCAATTCTGTGATTCTATGAAAGTATTTAAAGAAATATTCCCAGACACTCAAGCCAGTGGAAGGTCTGAAAAGGATCAGGTGTTACAGGTTTAGTATACTTCAACTTAAAAAAAAAAAAAAATTGGAAACAGCAGTGTTAAAATTTTATATTTTTTATTTCTTAAATGTCTCTTGAAGGTCTAATTGTGTTTGGCCAGATTTATTATGGATGTCTTTTTATTATTAATTTGAATGATTTACAAAGATGTACTTTTAAAAGTGTGTTGATACTTTATATTTTAAAAAAAATCAGTGAAATAATTCTGAAAGGCATTTTAAAAGAAGGCAATGAAAACACACCTACTGAAGATGTGTAAGTTTTTAATTTGTTTTTACGTCCTGTGGACTGTGGGGCAGATTTTTTTTTTCATTGTTTGTTTCTTCAAATGACGGCTTGCACACCTGCATGAACACTGTGACACTTTTTCTGTCTTTGGCTCCCTATTATCATTCATTTAAGACACTTCATGGAATTAATTTGAACTCCACCATCTTGGATTTAAAACAAAAACCAGCTGGGTTTAGCTGAAGTTGCCAATTAGTTAAAGACTGCTGGGAGGCAGGTTGTGCTGTTAGTTAGTGCCCCCACTACCAATTAAGCCATGTTTTCCCTGAAAGGCCACACTGAACATGTTTATTTTAAAAGTATATACAACACGTTGAACCTCTGTTCAGCAAGAGATTTTTTAGGAGGGTCCCTCTCCTCAGGTTTTAGGAGTTAGAGACTGCTGTCCAGTCTTCTGGCTAGTCTGAAAGGACTTCTTGTTTTCACTAGTGAGTCTCCAGTGAGCTCAGTAAGCAATTTTTAATGAACTGAATCAATTCAATGGCCACTTCTCTGCCCTGCCTTGTGCTTGTCACCGTTCTGGTGACCTTCAGGTTCAGTAAGTACTTAAAGTTAATTACGTCTCTAATGACTTCGCAAACTTGTTTCCAGTTATTGTGAACTGGGGCAAGGTTCGAATGTAAACATATGCCCCTCTTTCTGTTGTCGAGATGAATAATATTAAAATGTTATCTGCAGCAGATCTTGTCTGCAGCTGACAAACTTTAGTGAAGCCAAAGTTTGAGCGTCTTCCAGATTCTTAAGTCCTAAATTTAAAAATAAGACTCAAGTTTGTATACAACTGTCTTCAGAGAGAGGTGTCTTCCTCTCCATTTACTTTGTATCTCTATGTGCATTTTGTTAATAGACTTACATAAAAAAAAGTCAACTGTAAGGCGTTTTTTGTTGGTTTGTTTTTTTAACTCAGAGCATAGGCCAAGTTGCTAGTTAAAATTTTTAACTTCTAGTTCCTGAGCTTGGTTTTGGCGTGGACTGTTTGGCTTTTGTACAGTAATCTCAGAGCGTTGTTATTTATTGTCTCAGAGATACTGAGATTCCAACCCTTTATGAAAGGTATTGAAATGTATTTTTCATAAAATAATGGGAAAGAATCTGGGTTTCATAATAATTATAGAAAATAAATGTTTCATATTTTTTTCAAAGTTGTTAATTTCAGTCTTTAACAGCTATTGAGGAATATAAAGCAGTGATTCCTAAAAGACAGATTTCAAATAGAAGTATTTTTGCCTTCATAAAACAATGGTATCACAAAGCGAACTTGTTCTTCCAGTCTTACCCAGACTGTGTAATGCTTGTCATGGAAACATCAGAGCAAAAGTATCAGGAACGATTTTACTTTATTTTCCTGCTCTTGTCTTTCCTAGTATTCCTGGGATACTTGCAGTTCTCTATACTTAGACCACAAGAGTGTCTAAAAGAGGCAGCTTTAGCTTCACTATCAACACTTAAAAGCTTTGGTGCCAAAAGCTGCAGTTTCCTTCTCATTTGTTTACATTTTGAGTGAGCACCTACTGAAATACTATATAAATTATCATCGGATTTTCTGAATTATTCTTCTGTAGCTGTCTTTTGAACATGGCCATTTTGCAACAAGTGAATTACAAAAGACACAAATTTAAGTGCTATACCAAAAGGTTTCGTAAGTAGGTAGTGGTGGGAGTCCTGTATGTTTTTACTTTTCCACTGCATCCAAGTTTGTAAAAAGCATCTTTTTCGGGACATGGTAGCAAAGGACGTGGTCCTGGACTTTTTATTACACAGTTCCAATTTCTTTTTCACTGCATACATGTACCTGTATCAGTTAAATATCAGCTAAGGAAATGAAAGTTTTATTATGTTTACTTGCTTTAGAAAGATGACATTTCAAGATGAAGGTAACACCTACTTAATAAAGATAAAATACAAGCAATTATTTGCAGGTTTTTTGGTTGGGTTTTTTTTGTTTGTTTGGTTGGGTTTTTTTTTCCAAAACGTGGATGACTTAAAATACGCATACATACCTACACACAATAATACTGTTCCATGTGAAGATTTTAGTATATGGTACCAGAATAACTGAAATGTCGAATACACCCATATTTGAAATCATACTGTAAGTTTTAGTTAACATTTAGGTTGAAATACAGTTTGTTTGGAAAGTAATTTTAAAAAAAACAATGAAACCTTCTGATTTTTAGAGTTATTCTGGTACTGGCTTGTGCTCAGCTATGCCTTACAAACTCAGAGCATCATTCTCTTGGTCTTGTTTACCAAATCTGTTTCCTTTCTGTATGCAATGCAGAGTCAAGTTACCTACATGTCTGAAACAATTGCTCTCCTTTCCCTTGGTAGCGCTAGGTTTCCTAATAAAAGCTACAATCCTGTAGGCACCAGGGTGACTTCATGCACCATCTGAACCCTGTCATTGCTTTGCTGAAACTATTTTTATTGTAAATGAAGATAAACAAATGCATAAACTTTTTCAGGACATGATTATCTGTTACTGAATGATGTGGAAAACAGAACAAACATGGATTTCATTACCAGGCTTAAAAAGTGTCTTTAAAATAGTTAGATTTTGAATAATTTGCTTTATACTGAGTGTTGCTCTTTCACTCTTAATTTACTTGAAGGGATCACTATGAATTTTTTGGTGGGGATAGCAGAGGGGAGGCCTAGTTGGAGTGGCGGAAGGGAAGTTGGGAAAGGACCTGGCGAGGAACGTGCTGCCTTTCATCTTCTGCTTCTCCCATCCCTTTAAATCCTGTGAACTTGAGGCAGTTTCACCCATCCTTCCTTTGCTGACCCGGGAAAACCAAAGCCCTGTAAGCACGTACCAAGGGGAACTCGGATAGCTCTACTTCTCCAGCCCTACTAATCCCCCTAGCTCTGCTAATCTGATTTTGGTCTGTAAGCAGCTTCATTTTTGGAGTCTACTTTAAAGGATCATTTGATCATGAAGTTGTTCATATATCTAATAACTTTCCAAAATGCTACCCTAGCCTTTTGTCCATTCCCTACACTTTCTTATGCATTGCTCCTTTTATCATGTCTATAAGTTATTGACCCTGTTGACCAAATACAACCACTTCAATGAGTTCTGTATTTTTCTTACAAAAGTAGCTTAATTTTTCCCTATAGGTATTATGTGGAAACAGGTAAAAATCAGGTTTTTTAAATGTCACTTTTTTTCATGTCTATATTAGAAAAAACAGGTTGAAAGAACATGAATGTTGACTTGGGATTTTTTTATAAAGGTATTTTTGTCAGTGCTTGACTTCGATTTTGAGTCAACATTTTGACTTTGTAAGAAAGTTAGTTTCTCCTCTATTGTTTTTGCCTCTGTTCAGAGGACACCCTGCATAGCAATTATCTGATCCGTAACCTGGAAGACTTTGGCTGTTAAAACACTGCAACTGGTATTGTTGAGAAATGTTGTTACTTTGTATTAATTTTTCCTCCCCAAAGAAGTTAAATCTTTAAACTGGAGAGAGGTAAGAGTCACCGCAGCACTCTTTTAAGAGGAACAGTATAAAAACAGCGTGGCATACCAGCATCAAAGCTAGTGGTGGCAACTCATGATGCGTATCCCAGGAGATACGGTTACCCTTCTGGGAATTAATTTCCATTTTGTGACCTGTCAGTTCTTACTGACATGGATAACTAGTTCTTCAGGTCTGAGTATTTCCTGATTATTTTTTTTTCTCAAATATATGAAAACTGTAAATTAAGCTTTGCAAGGCAGGAGGTATGTTTGCAATTTTTTGCTTGTGTTGAGTCCTGTCATGGCTCAAACTGTTGAACTTGTTAGGGACGTAGAACTCTTGCGGTCAGAAGGTGCAAGACTGATCTGTATTGATGTTTTAATTATTGTTCGTTGCCTTCTTAGAAATAGACTATATATGAAGCTGTAGGTTCTCAATAACTTTATAGGCTTATGGTTTAATACAATGAAATAACTTGTTTTGTGACTTATTATTGGAATTGATCCATTTGACTTAACTGGAAATTCAGAAACTACTTCTACTGAGTCTGGATTGCTGACTACTGAGACAGTAGTACTTTAAGTAAGAAAACACACAGTGGGGTTGGAACAGAGAGTAAAGTACTGCTTCCTTTCTCCCCCTTGCCTTTTTACCCACCAAAAGCTGACATTATGAATACTTAGAAGCAGAGGTGATTCTGGTTTTATTAACTTTATGACAACTCCTGCTCTCTGAGGCAGCTTCATTCTGGCAAAGTATAGAAACATAATGTGCCACTGAATTTGGAGGTTCTAGGAAGAGTGGCTTAATATAAGGAGCTCATGGGAATTGGTGGTTCAACCCCTGTTCACCTTGTGCTTGCTTTTGTTCATCATCTAACCATTTTCTTCTTTCAGTTATTGCAAGTATGTATTTAAACACGTTAGGAGTCTTTGTGGCAAACGGAAGAGCAAACAGAAGGCTATTTGTATTAATGGGTGTTATGATTTAAAGATATACAGGTATTCAGAGATTGTAAACAGTCGTGAGGTTTTTTCACTTACACGTAATATAGTTATTTCTATTAATTGTATGTGTGCATGTATATACCCATTGCATATGATATCCTAGTGGCTGCTTTTTTTTTTTTTGCATCAGCTTTACTATGTTGCTTACAGTTCGTTTTTCTATCGGCAGGTATTTAATTAGTCAAGGAGCACATGTAGGAGCTGTAAATAGTGAAGGAGACACTCCATTAGATATTGCTGAAGAAGAGGCAATGGAAGAGCTGCTTCAGAATGAAGTAAATAGACAAGGTAATTTTGAATATGGAAGGGTGGTCTTACTTATTGGACGCTAAATGTATTTTTGAAAACTTATGCTAAATTAGGAATTCTGAAGTCACTCAATTTATTTTCTAAAGAGAATTGTCAATACAATGTACAGTGTCCAAGCTGTCTTCTAGGTGTTTTTACACAGCCCAGTCTCTTGTGAAGAAAGAGGTCAGAAGTATTGCACCCAGGTGTTGGATTGGATTCCTGCATTCACTTAACAGAATTGAGGTGGTATTCAGATAGTATGGATGGTATTCAGTGCATCTGGAATATAGACTTCTGTATCCCAGCTTTAGACTATGTCTAAAGAGATTCCTGCCTTAGAGAAGAGAGAAATAGGCACTTCTAGGGTGACTCAGATGTCAGGTTTAGGATGAGGTGAATCCAGCCCTAAGGTAACTGTTTCTTTCCGTTGACTACAAGAAAGCCTAGAATAACTAAAACAAGAGTAAGCAACTGTACTATATCCCATCTATCACCCTTTGTGTCTAGTTCTGCCCTTTTGAATGTCCTGCAATGCCAAAGGTCTGAAACTACTCCTTGAGAGGAGTCTTAGATTGCACTTGTTTTAGGCCAGAGAACCTGTCATGAACCTTTAAGTTCCTCCTGGTTTTGTGTACTCTTCTGACAGCACAATACAGGAGAGCATTCATGTAACAGTTAATGGATAGGTATCAAGTTTTCACAGTATCATTTAAGAGCGTATACCCTAAATTTATACACCTTTCTCCTAGAAAATTGATAGTACTGGCAGGGAGTGTCTTTACAAGAGAAACTGGCCTTTGGAAAAGCGTATTGATTTGTCTTTCCATGATTTTTTTTTTTCCCCTCCTTACACTGCTGTTTTCCATGTTCCAGTCCTCAGGTGGGTTTTCTAGCGAAAGGTCTTTGAAAGTTTCTGGTTTTTCCATTCCACAGAGGAAAGAGTATTCAGTTGTCGTTGACTGACCACTTGAGTCCAATAGAAATGCACTGCTATCGCAGAACTCCCAGGACAAGAACTGAGGTGGTGTGGTCTGAGTTACATTATATATTGAAGGAAGATGATATTCAGTAACAGTAAACTAGTAACTGCTTCAGGCTTTGCCCTGATTTAATTTGTATGGTTAAACCTATTTAATGCCCAAAGCAAATTGTAAAAAGAAAGTAGATGACATGGTATGCAGGGAAGTAAGAGATACTTACTGATATACAGAAGTAGACTGTAGATTTGACAAAGGCTTTGATTCAATTATTTGGTAGTGTTAACGGAATTTTAATTAACGGTTCTTATAGTTAACATGCAGAGAACATCAGATTAGATAGTTGCAAATATTTTTTTTCCTCGGTACTACCATTTGACTATTTTAATTAGTTTGGAAAAAGTACATCTGTTCTCTTTTCTAACAGTACTGTCAATCTTTGCTGGAGAGTTGTTTCTGGAATGTGCCTCAGCCTAAGTTTTTTTAAGCTTGTTTTTGAAACGTTTGACTTTACTGATGGGATATGCTAATTGACTGTAGTAGTTCTTTGTAAAATTGCTATTATTTGAGGGAAGAACTCTTCCAAAATCTCTTATTAATATGTTACTGCTTTTTAAAAAAAAAACCAAACAAACTATTACTTGTTATATGAGGTTTTTATGTACATTTTTACAATGCAGAGATTTCAACATTACATGCTAATTTTTATTCTTTTGCAAGCTTAATTATTCTGAACAGCCCAATTGTAAAATTAGCGTTGGCAACCTAAACTAAGTGCCACAATTCACTGAAAATTTCAGTGTGGTTTACATATTTCATCCCAGACTGTAGCTGTTAGCTTCTAAAGGGATGATTCAGGTTGTTTTAAAACACTAAATTTCACTTGCTGTGGGAAACCTATTTTCCAGGCATTCCTCTTGCGTTTATATGTCAGCTGGCTTGCTGACTAGCTAAGGATTTTCAGAAGACTGGTCTTTCTCAGATTATTTGAAAAATATATTGGTTGAACGAGGCACCATGTCAGATGAGAAAAAACTTGCTAGGGCTGTGCTTCAGACCGGTGTGACCTCCCTCTGTGGAGAACAGGAACTGGATGGTGTCCTGAAGAGTGACCAGACTGTGAACATCCCTGACAGTATTTCTGCCTTCCTGGTCTTAACAGGACACTAAAACCTATGGTTATATATATACACCCTATATATATATTATTTTATTTCATATATATTTATGTTTATATATATGTTTACACACACACACACACACATATATGAATGCATTTTTATATATCTATTCTACCTAGTTTGTTTTGCTCTTAGACCACTTAGGAGTTTCAGTTTCACAGAAGCAGGGAAGAAGGCATGCAGCATCCCTCCTTCTAGATTTGTGTCTGAAGGTGCTTTTACCTACAGGAGTGAAATCATAGGAAATATTTAGTGATTGTGGATGAGAATGGAGTAGAAAGGGTATGAATCTGGTTATGAACTTCTAGTGTGTATCTTACTAATTCAAGAGACGGTTGTCTAAGCTATAAGCTTTTAATCATGTGCTTTTGATGGCATCCTCACCTTGCATATAAAGTTGTTATTATTATACACAGAATGATTTTTTAGTCATTATCATGATCACTTGGAACGTGCCTAATTGTGTGTATGTTGTGGCTAGAGAAGTTAATAGCTCTAAAATAGGAACTTAATTGTTTATTTTAATGTGGAATTAACACTGATGCATTGTGACAGTTTCATCTTTGACTATACATGTGGCTGAATGCAATTATCCCTCCAATTTTAGCATTGCTCCTTGTATAAAATAAAGCAGTACTGCAGTTTTGATAATGCAGGTTAACTGTGGGGTCTGTGGAATGATCAGCCCTGTCTCAGTGTTACCAGTAGTGGAAGATCAGCCTATTTATTTTGAAAATAAACAAACCTGGGTGCCAAAAAATTCTTACCTCTGTGTAGATAAAACATGCAGCATTAAAATTAAGTAGACATTTTCTGTAACATTCTTGCCTTGCAACCTTTTCATGTGTATTTATTCTTACATTCATTATAGTTTCTTTTTTGTGTCGCTTAGTTAATGTGGTGAGTATGGCTTCCTACCTACTGACATCAGCGGTCAGAGTCGTCTGGTGGCAAAAGATTGCCTGGAAAGATGAATCAGGTTCATTATGATTTCAGATATGTTTAAGTGATGACATTTGATGTTTGTTTCTGTTAGAAATCTGAGGAGAATCACCATGTTAGTTCACCCTTTTTGCTGCTTTTGCAGACCTTCAGTCTTTGTAGGAAAAGTTCAAACAGAGCCTTCTACTTGTGCAACTGTTCAGCCTTCTACAGATCATCAGTTTGTACTTATGCCCAGTTTGTACAGGTATCAAATTTTATTTTAAGGACATGTCTAACTACAGGACAAAAAAATGGGAGCTTCTGGACACACTGAATTCACAGAAATAAACTGTAGAATCCAACACAATTCAGCTCTATGTGACATTACAGGCTTAATAAAAAGAAGGATCTGCAGTGTTGGCTCATCCTATTTTAGCATTCAGACTCCAGTGCTAAATTGGAGAGGAGAAGGTCAGTGATCCAAATTAACCATCTTGTTTTACAAGTTCTCTTGTAAGGAGTGCTGGACATGAAAGAAGAGAGCTTTTATAGTATTATTATCCAATGTCTACCTTTCTTCAGTTATTCTGATCTCCATATGCGACACTTCTAAATTGTGACCCTTGGTTCAGGCATCTTTTCATGTGTCCTCTTGTGTGGGCCACGGATCCCCAGACAAGGCCACCTGTGTTCTGCTGAGCATGTAGCGGGACCCTGTTGATCTAATGGGCTATGCAGTAATTCTGAGCTAATGGACTGACTGTCCTGTAAGTTGAGCCTTAGCACTCCGATAGTAAGGAAAGCATTTTTCTGCCCTAATCTTCAAAGGGGAATTACTGGCTTAATTATTTTTTAAGCTTAAAACCTAGTTTAGATTTATACTTTGTGCTCGGGTAAGGTATAAAGATTTTTTGACACAGTTACGAACACTTCGCAAATAGCAAAACTAGGTGTTTTATGGAAATTACTCCATAGTAGTACTGAACAGCTATTCTTTTTACACACCACGTGTTTTAACTATTCTGTGTGTTAAACAAAAAACTTCTCTTAGGACCTGTTTTGTTGTTTCTCCATATGGCTGATGCTTTTATTGTGGGCCAATCCCATGTATATAGGTGCCACTGCAATCCACATAATTCTTTATCTTCATTAAAAATATTCTTATTTACTGTTTCTTGATATGATCCCTTGTGTTTTTACTCTGCAGTGTTTCAGCATAGCATAGTTGTGGAAGCTGTATTTTGCCAGTAGTGTAAAGTTTTCATTTGCGCTGGTGAAAACTAGCGGACTTGAGAGAGATGTGGCTTTAGTCCCAGCTAGCCCTGACCAGTTTTAAATGTTGCCTCTCCTCAGGTCTCAAGTAGGGTTAAGTGTAATGGTTTGAAGCTATTTATTAGCTGTTTATCATCAGATGTCCTCTTAAAATTATTTTTAACTGCTTAAGCAGTTATTTTGAATTATAGGAAACATTCTCAGGAGGTGAGATAGCGGGAAGAGGTGATGTGAGGTGAACCAGGAGTTCATGATACAGCGTGGTAGCTATTCAGTGACTATCGGAGAGATCACTTGTTTTCCAAGGAGAAGCAAATGTTCCTCATTCTTAATTATAGGTAAATGTAATGAGACTCTCAGATGTATTGCTTAACTCAGCTTTGTTTATGTGGATAAAATGCGAACTATTACATTTGTATATAAACATTCACTATGTGAAGTAAAAAGTGGGTTGATCTTCCATGCAGTTATCTATAAAACATGCCTTTATATGGCTGAGGAGTCCTGAAACAATGATTCAGCATTTAAATTTATGCTGAATTTCATTAAATGCTCACTGAACGGCACACTGTTTTCAAACCTGTTTGGAACTGTTGAATAACGCGTGTTGATCAGAAAAAATGAAAGCATTTAGCAATAAATTATTAATGATTTCAGGCGCTGTTAGGCTGCCAGAGAGGTTAAGCGTACTGGTGGTGCGAGCGGGTCCTGGGGCGGCGGTTGAGCTAGGCGGCAGCGCATTGCCATCTATGGGCCGGATGAAGAAAGGGTTGGGAACGTATGACGAGCATTTTCTTCTTCCCTGCTGTCTTAATATATTGAGTCTGGAAAGCAAAGGCGAGGAGAGAGGTCCGTACAAGGTATAATAAAGGCTGTTTGCATTCCGTTTTCTGTAGTTAACGATGGGAAATTGTATTTAGCTTATCTCAGAGAGCAGCTTTTTTTCTATGACACAAAGTTTAATTCTCGTTCTCGTGCCAGTTATCAATGTGGGATGTTTTACTTAGATTGGCAAGATTCTTGTGCTTTCTTCTGTTGAAATGTGATCAGAAATTTACTGTCTTGTAAAATAATGTGTTGATGCAGCCATCATATCTTGTTTGGCCTTCAGAAATGCCATTGTTTGTGATGTTCATAGAAGTCTATATTCAGTATTAGTTACTTTTTCTGCAAAAGCATTGCTATTCTGACATAATTCTCTGGGTCTTTAGGCATACCCTGCAAGTATGCTTAGACATTAACCGCTAGAATTTCAAGATCAGGGGTTGGGAGGAACTTTTTCTCTGTTCTTCCTTTATGCAAAAGTCCCTCAAAACGACCAGCCACACACAAGAACAGTTTTACACTGATAGGAATTTACGTCGGATTCTTCAGGTGGAGAAGGTTATTTATGCTGATAAGGATTCACAGTTGGACCTCAGGCATGCTAAAAGGGGATGGACGTAAATGTGACTAACAGATGATATATAAACTATGTATTTACATAGTAGTGTTTTACAGGTGACACTGACATGTAAATGACCGTACTCAAGACAATTATTTCCCCAGGATCTGCTGATCTGCACTGCTGTGCTGAAAGGCGAGCCAATGCAAAGGCCCAAGGAAGTTACAGTTTGCAGTAGTTCACACATCAATGTGTTAGGAGCCTTGTGGAGGAATGAGAGTATGTGATTATCAATATGTTATTGATTCAAAGTTCCTGGTTTTCATTCTTCATGTCTGTCAGAATTATGAAGTTTATTAGATATGTAAAATTTAATATCTGTTCAGATTTATTTAGTCATGGGTTGTCTTGAGTGAGACAGTTTTAGAGACTTCCATGTATTTAATTTTTTACCACAGCTTCTTTTCAAACAAGTACATTTTAGCTTTTTCCTCTGCTTAGTGCCTCAACAGTCTTTTGTATCTTCCTGCATCTTTCAGATTTAGCCTCCAGACTATGGATTTTCATCAGTTTCTTCTAAAATGTAACTCTATTAATTTTTATTAAATTGCCAAGACTGAAATGATTGTTTTAGTCGATACAGTGGATGAGTCTAGGAGTTGGGTGAACTGCTTTGAACACTTAATGTATAACCTGCTATATTTGTAGAACAGGGAATATCTGTTATGGTGTGAATAGATGGAAGAATAATAAAAAAGAAGTGAACTGTTTTGTAGCACTGTTATATACTACCGCAAACCAAACAAATGACATGTTATGTTTTCAAAAGCATGTAATAATTACATTCCCTCTTTCGGCATTTCAGGAAATTTTTATTTGGGCATGGCATTTTCAAGGGTTTTCTTGCTCTATAATTGGGGAATTACAGCATCCGTGAAATACTAATTCATACGTAATGTAATAGATACATCAGTCTGCTATCCACTGCCTTAAGGGTATTTCAGCGGTGCCAGTATAATGGCTTTCAGTTTGCCCGTTTGTTGCTCTGGCTTTGTAGTTGCCAGTGGATTGATAAGAGCTTGATGAATCTGTTTTATTATAATCTGTTTTATCACATTTTTACACAGTAGAATGATGCATTGCACTACATATCATCTCTGTATTATCTATGCCTTTTCATTTCATGATATTAATAATTTCTTTAATGAAGGCCACTTCATCCCTTATCTCAGTTTCTGCTGCATGTCTAAATGGGCAACAGTCAAGTTGTATTTCATTCGGTTTCCGTATTCTAGGGATTCATTCACCCTGTAAAGGATTAATAGCTCACAGTTTCTTTGAAGACAGTAGAGCCTGAAATTGCTGTTCATTATAAAGACTTTGAAAATTAATTAGAATTAATTAATTATGTAGAGTAGTTTTGAAAAGAGATGTTCTAGCTTTGCATAGTCTTGTTTGCAGTCTGCTTTATATTGTTGTGCTTTGATTAGTTGTAGAGTTAGGAGAGTTACGTGATAGAAGCAAGTTTGCTGGAGAACAACAGTTTGGGGACAGATGAAGCTTCAGCAGGACACACTGAAAGAAGGCAGAATTACATCTGAGTCAAGGAGCATCTCTCTCTTTAGTGTTTTAAAAATCATCTTCTATTTTATATGCTATAAGGACTACTGTTGAGGTTTGTGGTTTTATCTAGTAAGTCAGTACCTGTTTCTAGATTTCACTTGTTTTTATTATGTCCAAGTTAATGCTTTGCTCCACGAGAAATTAAAAATTCAGAAGGCAGAAGAGCAGTGTATATTTCCCAAGTCCCTGCGTACCGGTGTCTTAAGATTAGACAAATCATACACATAAAATAATTTTGCTGGAGGTTGGCCCACTGATTCTCTGTTAAGAGGTCAACGCAGGTACAATTTGCACTCTTGACGACCACAGTTCCTAAGTCCCTTTTCCTCACAAAGTTGTCACCGTTCAGTCAGCGTACATAGAGCAATGCTCACTCATAGTTCTCTTCAAGACCCCTTTTCTGCTGTGTTCTTTAGATCACTCCATGGGGTAGTAATTAAAAAATGCTTGCAAATACATGCTTTGCTTTGCCCATTCAGGGTCTGGGTTTTTTCCAGTCTGTTTAACCTGATGTGTATACTTGCACATGTTGTATTGCGTTCCTCCCTTTTCGTCAGTGTATGTTAATTTTCTGTGAGACGTATTGTAAAGAGTTTTCCGTGGTTTTGGCTTTTTTTCACCTGACATATGAAGGGAAATTTCCAAAGGCTTGGCTATTTAAATATAAGTTTTGTGTTTCACAGTGACAGAAGACAAACCAGAAATTCTTTAGAAAGTATAAAAAATATAGCTTCATCTTTCTTACCATCAATGTTGAGAAGCTAGGCTGTTCCTCTTCCAATAGATATCTCCTTGTAAAAAAATTATAGCTGTTTTCTACTTTTTACAGATACATCAAGCCAGACTTGTATTTTGGTGCTTGGAAGGTTAAAATATAATTTTTCTCTTTTTTGAACAGGTCACTTCAGTGATTATTACTGTGGTGGTAGACATTCTTAAAAATGAAGAGCCAATTTTAGTAGCTTTCTTCTTTCTTGGGGGGGGGGGG
>JAVKLA010000062.1:6661560-6732232 GCA_034782735.1 Sagittarius serpentarius | reverse complement strand
CCCCCCCCCCCCCCCCTTTACAATAAAAAAAAAAAAAAAAAAAAAGCATTATGGTTGCAAAGTGTCATGCAATAATGGATGTTTCCATAAGCTCTTGGGATTCATCTTCAAAAAGATATTTATATCTAACCGTGAACATTATTCATATTATTTAGGTGTTATTTTATTATATCTCGTAAACATGGTATAAGATTTGTTACATAATTGAATTGAAGTATTTGGACTAAAATATTTTGTCCTCTCTTCCCCTCTCCCCCTCCCTATCTGAATTAGGGGTTGATATAGAGGCAGCTCGAAAAGAAGAAGAACGAATAATGCTAAGAGATGCAAGACAGTGGCTCAACAGCGGCCATATAAATGATGTCAGGCATGCAAAATCTGGTGGTACAGCACTTCATGTAGCTGCTGCTAAGGGCTATACAGAAGTCTTAAAGTGAGTGTGGTTTAAATGGAAATTTTTCATTTTGATTGTCTTGTTGATGTAATGCTGCTTGGAATTGATAGGATTGGACACTTCTGACTTTTTAGGGGTTGTATTTTGGAAAATAACAATCTCGAACTATCTTTTCCTCAAAGCTTGATTTTATGTTTTCAGACACTCATAGATCATGATGCTGTTGGCTTTCTACATGAAGTCATTCAGAATATGAACACAGTGTACATTTTGAGCCTGAATACTTATTGAAAAGAAGAAAGTTGACAAAAAGCTTGCCCTGTTTCTGAAGCCAACTGTGTAAACAAGCTTAATACCTTTTTATAATGCCAGTTAACATTCTGGTTGATGCATATTTTCAAGACACCATATTTATTTGCATACATAAAACAGAGTTTGTAATGCAGACTAAAGGTTTTTAGACCTAAAGAAAGAGAATTTAATTTTGCTTTTTTGATATTGTTGTTGAAAATCATGACTACTGAAATCTTTCCTGGAAAGCTTCAGGCTTTTGGTGTCCCCTAATTCACAGGTAGCTTTTTGTTAATACTATACAAGTATATACTGTAACAGAGGTTTAATTTGTTTTTCATCGAAGCTCCACTTTTACTGAAGTAAAGCATACTTAATAATACATTGCTTTACTGTGATTGTAAATGTATTTGACTGCTTTAGCAGTATTAGCAACAGTTATATATTGTAACATGAATGAAAATGAGCACACACCCTGACTGTAAGTATTGCTACCTTTAATGTCTGCAGAGCCTTGTAATACTTTGTCAACACAGAAGTTGAATGACAGAGCTTTTTTAACCATTATAACTGTTACACACAAAGTACTGAACGGGAATTACGCTTCAAAAAACCCTGATGCTTCAACATGATGAAGAGAGATTATTCTGATGGAAAAGAATAATTTCTGTTTTAGAATACCATGTGTCTGTAAAGGAGTTTTATCTGTAACTGTTTTGTTTGGGTTTTTTTTAGCTCTCTCAGTTAGTGTCTTTTTTGTAGTCCATGTCCTTTTCCTAGGAGGGGGAAAATAACACGTGCAGGCAATTTTCATGATGGCTTCAAATTATCAAAAATGTGTGCTGTGTGTAGGATGCAAGACTGCAAGACTTTGCAGCTGAGCATGTGCGAAAGCTGACTCGTTGGAGGATATTACCATAAGCTCTTGAGATCTGGAGAAATTGAGAGAAATTTTGAGAATGCTTCACTGTTATGTGATTTTTAATAATTATGGACAGTGTTTGAGAGAACTGATAGCCCTTTACACAAAACTGTTTGTCAGGTTAAGTGTCCGTTGTCACTTTGACACGTCAGAACCATGCCAAATTTGAGTGTTGAATGCAGGCTGAAAAGCAGGTCCACTGTTTGAGGACCTCTGCTCCCTCTCACAGAGCGGTTTGGAGCACGTAACACTAGATTGTTACAACATCACATGTTGATGACAGGAGGAGCTGCAAGTTTCAGGCAACTAATATTAGAATAGGATGAGGTTTTAATAATTTTCTAGATAAGAACACTGTATCTAACAATTTTTGACATTTTACAGCTCTCCTTTCCTTCAAAGGGCTTTTCACTATTACTGCAGATGTAGAGAAAAGTATCTAATTGTCTAGAAACAATGAATTTTGAAGAGGAAGTGAATAAAGAAGAAACTGGAAAAGGCTGTTTTTCTTGAATTTTCATTAAAAATATGTATACCCACTGAACAATACAGAGGCAAATGCTTCTGTGAGGAAATAAAATTAATCAGTTGTCAAAAGCCCAAGTAAAATATGTATGATGAAAAAGGAGGAAGATATTACTGTAGAGTAATTTTGTAATTTTAAGACAATTTATTTATCCCTTTCAGCAGTGTCAAGATCTAATTCTTTGAATTTCTTTAGGCTTTTAATACAGGCTCGCTACGATGTAAATATTAAAGATTATGATGGTTGGACACCACTTCATGCTGCTGCTCACTGGGGTAAAGAAGAAGCATGTCGCATTTTAGTGGAAAACCTATGTGATATGGAGGCTGTCAACAAAGTGGTAGGATTTTTATGTAATCCTTGTCAAGATACAAAGTTCTGGTCTCTAAAGTGACTTTAGAAGCCAGGGTAAGAAAAGTGATGATAAACTGCTGCTTACTGTACGTGGAGCTTTATATAATGCATGTTTTGTCAAAACAGCATGTTTGTGTTCAAAACTAAATTCTCCGATTGTCTAAATTTCTAGGCCCACTTTATGCTTAGTTCTGTATTAAATGATCCATATAATCTTTGACATGGAAGTTCAAAATAGAATGGGCTTATTGTTATTATTATATTTCAGAGGTACAAAATTAGTGACTTGATGGATTGCATACAGGCTTTCATTTGATCATTTGTGTTGGCATACTAAAGAGTTATCACTATACGCTGGTTTGGGTACACTGGAAGAAACTGATAGGCATCTCTGGACTCCCTAGACGTAACTTGAATGCTTCCTAAGCTATATTTCCTCGATTTTTACGCAAAGGCCTGTGTAGCTTGCTGGCTTTGCAAGATCTTGCGCCCAACAGCTACAAATATATTAAAGATTCATATAGGTGTCACAAGGATCCAAATTTTCATTCAACTGTGTAAGTGCTGAAGCTCTTTTTGTTCTCTTTGTGGTATGTTTTACAGATAGATTCTGATCTGCTTCCAATTTCTGTCTGTACTGTATATGTAAATTACCTGCCCAGCTTTTAAGATGGATTCTTCACTGAAATTTTTCATAAACTTTTAAAAATAAATTAGGGCAGTATGCAGGTACGAATCATGAATTAGCAAGTATATACTCTATGTAAGGGCAAAACTACTGCTGCTTAACATTTTTAGTCTTTGTTGACTTTTTCTTCCGTAGAAAATGAGGTGGCTTATAATAAAATCAATGAAATCTAGAATTAAAGTTCAAATAGCTTCAACTCTGTTTCTGTATAGTGCTTGTAGAACTATCAGCTGTGTAACTGTGTTTTGTGTCAGGCAGTCAAAAGCTGATGCAATCAATTGAAGCCAGTTTATCAAGTTATCCGTTAGACTTTTAACTGGGGTTGTGAAAATGTTGAGGGTAGTATTACAGAGAGCACTCATGAAAGTATGTTCAACTCAACTGGTGCAAGAATAAGAACAAAGGAGGTACAGAGAGATATAAGCTGTTTTATTTGGTGTATGGCCTTGTCCGTGCAAGCTAGGAAAGTTTTGCCTGTTGTATTCTTAAGTAAGCTAGTAAGCATTTTTACTTTTGGAGATGCGAAGATTTGGTTTCAGTTGCAGGTGCTTAGCATCTTAGAACTCAGCCATTATTGTTTAGGCACTTGACTTCAGGTATTAACTTTTATGGATTGGGTTTGGATATAACCTTCCAACTGTAACAGTTTTTTGCAAAGTGATTTTTTTGTGGTCAAGGTAGGTCTAACTCACATTTTTTGGAAATAAACCCACTTCATAGCTACCTAAAAATAGAAGGCCAGATTAAAAACTGTAGTCGTAATGCAAATATAAATTTGAGATTATTTTGTTGTTTAGTTTCCAGGTTAGTGCTGTGTTATACTAAATGGAATAGTTCAAACGTCAGAGGACCTCAAGCTGTTTTGGGTAGTGCTTGTTGAAAGGCGCGTGTGCTTCTGTTGTATGGTCAGAAGTTTTATGGATGTGAAAATTAGTGATTTGAAGGTCTGTCCTTTCTAAGTGGTTAAGGTAGCCTTCACAGTGTAATTAGGAATATGTTTGCCTTCAGTTAACATTTCAAGAAACTGAAATAAGCAGAGACAAATATGAACACCCTTAATTATCTTTATAAGCTGCTGTGACCACTTTTAAATGACAGCTCTGTCTTTATTGCTGGTTAATGTACAGAAGTACTTACTTGACTGATCTTGTCATGATCCTCCCAGCATTTCAGTATGTCCACCCAGGGTGTTAATGCAGCTGCATTTATACCAGTGGATCTAGGACTTTGCCTGGATTGCAGCCTTCTTTTGGAGGTTTGCATTTGAATGCAAACTTCCAAATACAAAACATTGTATTGCAGTTTCAAAGTAAGTTAGGCTTTCTTTATGAAACTGTGTGAGCTTCAGCCCTTCGTGTCTTCAAGTAGGATGAAGAAAGGGAATTTTTGAAATCTTTACCAATTCAGACCTTAAAGATGGAATCTCACGTCCTGTGGGCATCTGATCTAGTCGAGAATTGCAGCAGTTACATAGGTATCAAGTATGGCAAGCTGAAGAAATTCCAGCTGACAGCATTACTGTGTGTTAATGAATCACATGATGATCTGTTTATTCAAGTATGTCCCATGGAAATCATATACTAAAGGGGATACAAACAAATGGTTGTAGTAGGTCTTTCCTAAAATGGAATGTAAAATGTAAAATACAGTTTCCCTGTAAAAATGTGAAAGCATGACTATTTAAATTTAGTATCACTTACTTTAATTTAAACTTCAAAAAATCAAGCTGTTTATGGTAGTCTGAGATGAACAGGGTACTGAACTGCTCAGGATCCATCCATACAACTGCCATTGGGATAGTTGTTTGGAACTCATATTGTGAAAATCATATTCTTTCAGTCTACTTTTCTTTTCCTTGATAGTGCTTTTTTCCTTCGAAGGATAGCAAAATGTTATCGAAGTCATGTTTTTATCTCTTTAAAAATGTGTTTACTCATCAGGTATAGATGTTTCTGTTTCAATTACCCCAAAAAAGTAATATTGCAAAATTCTTTTCAACTACTGACAGACTAACAGTTTGTGATAGAGCTTGGCTTATACTTTCTAATTTCTCTCTCGGAATGTGCTCCTTACCTGTATCATCATGTGACAAGGCATCATCATCCATTATATTTAAATTCTGCTGTACAATAATGGTGTTTTACTTCTTCCCCTTCTCCAGGGGCAGACAGCATTTGATGTGGCAGATGAAGATATTCTAGGATATTTAGAAGAATTACAAAAGAAGCAGAATCTGGTAGGCCTTTTGCATATAAAGATATATATAGATATATGTTATTCTTTATTGTATGTATGATTATGGTATACAGCTCAGAGCAGCATATAGGTTAAAAACAAAGGTTTGATTTGGAACTTCAATTCAGGTGATGCCACAGTCATCTCAAAAGATCTTTTATGCCTTTACTTGGCCAATTATGGTGACCAAAAAGCATTGGAAGAAAGAAGGTGCTGCTCTTGCTTTGTCCACTGAGCATTTTATGATCTGAAGCATCAACAATGAGCAGCTTGGAATAACAGTTTTAGAATTTTGAACTTGTAACACTTTGAAAGCTTATACACATTCTAGTGTTTGTAGTAGTTAGAGAAGATTTCCCTCCATTTATAATTTTGCCACACTGATACCATTCTATCAATTTAACTGCATCATTCTATATGTTTTGAAGCTTCATAGTGAAAAACGCGAAAAGAAATCTCCCCTGATTGAGTCCACAGCCAACATGGATAATAATCAGACACAGAAAACATTCAAAAAGTAAGTAAACTAGGAAAAATGATAAGCTCTTAATAAAAAAGACAAGTTGTCACAAAGTCCTACAACAAGCTTTAGTAAATTTTTCAGGACTTAGTATTTTTCTTTTCAAACTCAGCAAGGAGACATTGATTATGGAGCAAGAAAAGAATGCATCTAGTATAGAGTCTCTGGAGCAAGAAAAAGCAGATGAGGAAGAAGAGGGAAAGAAGGATGAATCCAGTTGTTCTAGTGAAGAAGAAGAGGATGACGACTCAGAATCCGAAGCAGAGACAGGTATGTTATTTGGAGTGTTGTCTTTCTTTAAGTTTTTACTTTATAAATTTATTTATTTAATATCAGATGATACAGAGTTAAGTATCTTAACTTTCCCTTATTCTTCTGGATTTCACTAAGCTTCCAGTCATTTTAAAGCAGGTTTATGTATGTCTAAAGTCAGGTCATAACAGAGGTATCAAACAGATGTCTTTACTGCTGGCTATTTGGGTTAAAGCTATTAAATTACTAATCAATTGTTAAGCAGCCAATCAAATACATTTAATTAAATAGTTGGAATAATATAAGCCTTAAGTAGCGTGTCAGAAAACATTGAAGAAGTTAAAAGATCAAATCCGAAATGAAGGCTTCGTAGCAATGTTTGTATGTAGAACTGGTATAGAGATTGGAATGGCTGAAGTGCAAACATTCGCATTTGTTCTTGCCATCCTGAAGTAATTGCCAATTGATCAGGCAATCTTGGCTCAGGTATTCATAAAGTAATGTGCATATATTTTCAGTGTGTACTGAAATGAACTTTTAAAGGTGCTATTTTAATGTTAACTGTTACTTCATATACAACTTTGAATGGTCTTTGAAAAGTTTGGAACTGTAGGCAAAGAAACATGTTACTCTGTACTTCTCTCTTCGGTGGAATTTTTTTTTTTCTTGAACAATTACCAGAGTCTTAAAGCAAGTAGTGATGTAAGAACAGCATAGCATCTTTTTCTTTCAAATCAGAAAACAAATGTCAGGCAATCAGTGTTTAAAGATGTATGTTCAATCCTAACAAAAAATTTTAGAAATACAGTGCAGCGATACAATACATAGACATAGATGTCATTGTTAATATTTTATACTTACACTTTTAAAAATAAGTAACCCTTTTTGGTGAGCTGTTAGTTCTCATTTTAAAACATCCTTTCTAATTTCTTCACCTGAAAAGGTAAGACTAAGGAGGGATTTTAGAGCTAACCAATATATCATAAATATTTAATGTATGCAGAAATAAAAATAAGTTGCGAAACCAAACTGTCTACTATGGTTAATTATTTTCTTATTTTGAAGTACACCAGCATTTCAGTGTTAAGCTGGAAAAAATGTCTGTCAAGCTTTGTAATTAGTCTTTCACCTTAGTATACTTGCAGTCCTTATTTACAGAGACTGAACTTTGCTAAATTCAAAACACTTGTAATACGTAACTTGTAGTAATTTTTCAGTCACTGAGCTAACTGTAATGTCTCCTGAACTTTATGACTCTGGTAACTGTGTTCTCTTTGTTACCAGTAGATAGTTTGTGCCAGGAAAATTTGACTGTGACACAAGAATTAATTTATGTAAACTTTGAGTTTTTTAATATCAACAAGGCTTTATCATACTTTATTTGGCAAGCTGGACTTTAAGCTTTTCCCAGTAGAGCTGCATCTCTATATTCCAAGCTTTTACTTTCCCTTTTTTCCCATTATTCAGCTTAAGGTAGTTTTCTAGTGAAAAATCTTAAGATTATAAGGAGCATTCTGGTTGTAAAATGCTTTAACAGTGTTCAATATTCTGAAGTACTGGAAACTGTAATTTCTAATCTATTGGGATATTTGAAATGTTTTCCTAAAACTTACATGCTATTTCATTGACTATGTGAGAATACAGTTTAAAAATAAATACATTTCTGTCTGAAAGACCAAGAAGGGAAATATGGATATGAAGCTAGCATCTCCTAAAGGACAGGGAAAGAAGCTGAAAAGTAAGTTTTTCAGCCGTTTAGGTTTTTTAACTTACTTTGTTTGAGGTAGTTTAATGTTTTTTGAAAGTTAGTCAATATTAGCTTAATCGTGCATACCACTATGTTCTTGCTGTCCTTGAAATAGTTTCATAATACAGTTGTGAAAAACTCATTTTTCTCCTTCCTTGCTTTCACTCCTGATAACTTTTTCTGTATATTTTAAAGCTGTATTACTCATTTGCAAATTTCCAGCAGATCTGCCCGTGCATCATCTCAAATCGTACTGTCAGTCTGCATTGCCCCGTTGAACTTTTTATCACCATGACCTAGAAGTCTACCACCATTTATTTTCACTTGTGTTTAAAAAGAGCTTTCCATTAAGTGCACAGTTAGTCATGTAAGCTGATTTTTTTATATTTGTATGTTTACTGCATAAGTAATTATTCAGAACTTCTGTTCAACTATGTCCATAACTAAGACAAGTGTGTAACAGCAATACCATTAATTACACGGTTTCCAATCATAGATTGGTACTTTGTTGAATTTGAATGCTAGATGTGAGAACACTGTATGAGAACATTGCATACTTTTTAATTCAACTGCTCCTGTGCTGTATGGGTACTGTAGACATAAAGGTATGTTTATAGTAGGGCCAAAAGGGATTGAACACCATGTTGCTCCATACTGCACAGATAGGATGTAGCATCCCACATCAAAGAATGTGCAATTTGAATAGGTGAAACAGAAGTGAGGTTGAAGATTATGAAGCTCAACCAGGTGCAGTGACAACAGTTGTTGTATCACAACCATGTCATTTTCTGTATGTTTGTGTAAGAGGGGGTAAGGTACAGATACGAAGGACAGAGGAGGAAATGGGGGCAGGAAGGACAAAGCAGAGGAGGGTAGAGTATATAGTGAAACTTAGGCAGGAAAAACAAGGGACAAAGAAGGAATGAGGCAAATGGAAGTCAGAGCGGTGGAAGGCAAGTCCCTGCCTCAGCTCCTTCTAGTGACCAGAATCCCTGGCTGGGCTCTCTGTGCACTTAATTATTTCTTTGCACTCAACATACACAGTTATCTGAGAATAAATGTTTTACTTTGAATTAGCATCTTCTGTAGTTCAAACTGACTATTACATGCAAACATACCTCCTGCTGTTAATTTTAATGGTCATTAACCATCTACTAAAATACAGGCTAGCTGGGAAGGCTGTGGAATCTCTGTCTTTAGAGGTTTTAAAGACCTGACTCATCAAAGCTCTCATCAGTACGCAATATTGACCGTGATTTGAGCAGGAGGTTGAATTAGATCACCTCCTGAGGTTACTTTCAACCTGAATGATTCCGTGGTTCTGTCTCTGCGTCTCTGAATGTTTAACACTTGCTGAATAGCAGAAAAAAAAAGTTACATGCATGACTGCTATGGAAAAAAGGTGGACCTAACTAAGATACAAGATTGGGAGGGAGGGGGAAAACACTGAAGAATGAATAATAAAATGCTGTTCAGAAAGTTAACTGTCAAATTTGTTCAAAAGAAATTCAACTCTGTTGTAGAAGTGAAGAAATTGTGAATGAAAAATGAAAATTAAAATCTTGTGAATGTTTTGCAGATAAAACCAAAACCTTGGCAGCTGTAACTAATAATGCAAATACCACAAGTACACAATCATCATCGGTCGCTGTGACAGCGCCTTCAGTAGCCAGTGGCCAAGGGGCACCTACATCACCTGTTAAGAAGGTAAAATAAAATACCTTTCTCATGATTTTACATTTCTGTTCTTCTGTGTAAGCATACGTTTTTTTGATTCCTGTATAAGAAGTGGATTGGGTTATCCAGTGAATTGATGAAAATATGCACAGATGCCTAAAATATTTTGTGTTTTTCTGCAGAAACTGTGTTCAATTTTTTAAAATTTTGAATGGTTCTGATTCTAAACAGGGATCTAAACTACAGAACTACGAAAGAGCTGAACATAAGATCCTTTTAAAAAAGCAAAAATCTGTGGCACAGTGAGTGGAGTTCTTGTTTTTCTGAAGCTAAACTTCATCCTTTGAAAGTCTCTTCTGTGCCAGACTCCTCCAAAATTTTTAGAAACTACAGTTCTGGTGTCTCTCTGTGCCTGTATTTGTGATGCACTTAAGGCAAGGGAGGCAGGCATGACTAAGGTACTTTCAGGAGTCCGTAGAAGCATTCAGCTAGTGCTTAGGTGCAAAAGTTGAAAATGATACCTGAAATAAGTAGAAAGTGCTGTAGGTCCTAACCCTGATTTCAGTATGGTTAGGACCTCATGGAAGAGCTAGAGAGTTGGGGCACCTGATTTATTCAGTGCACGGCTCAAAAACACACCTAGCAAAGCCATATTGTGTGCAAGAAGATTTTGACAGCTTGATGTGAAAAGTAAATTGGAATGAATTTAGTTTTGCTTGTCAAAGGGAAGATATGTATGCCTGGGGAAGAAAATTACAGTAGATAATAATGCATAGTCAGAAGGTGGTATACAAGTCAAACTTTCAGAATGTTGAAGCAAACTGGATAGTAAGGCTTCATTTGTGAAACATTACAACTTTTCTATACAAATCATAAAGTATAACCCTCTACTGATGCGTCTGAAAAGCGTGTTCAGGAGAAAAGGTAGCCATGATATACTGAAGCCATGGTAGAGAGAGAAGACGTACTGCTGGGCGAATAGTATGTATTGTGTTTAGCTCCCAGGAGCTTATTGGAGTTATACTTTCATATTCGCAATAGTACCCAATGATGATTCATCTTACAAGGTATACTTTAATGTAGCAGATACAGGGAATATATTGCCCAACTGCATCATAGTATGCAATACTGTACAACAGGTTGGGGCCAACCTCCCTGATCCGAAGAGCTGCTTTACAAAAATCATTGTGGCTGATGTTCACAAGATTTATCTCAAAAAACCACGAGAGCAAAAGGGGAATTGCGGGCATGGCTCACCAGAAGGAATGACTACTGTTTCCCCTCGCTGAGCTTTGTGGCTGGGCAGACTGCTAGATTCCAGGGTGATCTTGTGACATTAATCTAAACAGCTCCTGCTGGCTCAGTAAGGAATTAGGGTTCTCTCTCATGGGAGCTGCATTTGCATTGCTCAGGAGCTGTGCAGAACTCAAGAGCCGCAAGCTTTCCACACAAACCATAGCAAATGCATGAGGGAGGGAAGACACTGTGAGTAATTGCTGGTTTGCTAACTGTGCCTAACTGGAATGAATTCAAATATATAGTGTGAATTTTACTGCAAGGAAATAGGCATACTTTATGTAGTTTATTTTTTGAATTCACTGCAGTAATACAAGCATTTGTGACAGTTGATTACTGATTATATGATATGATATGATTAACTGATGTGCTCTCCACCCAGTTTTTTTACTGCACTTTAATTATCTTTGCACGCTGGAGATTCTAAGATATCTAACACTTCAAACACTTCATTTTTCTTGTAATTACCTGAACTTCATTTTGAAGTCAGAAGTTTCCTAGCTTGTCTCTTCCCATCAATTTGTTTCGTATTATGTAAAAGCCTTCTAAGCTGTATGACCTTCAGCAAAAGGACGTTACCAGATTGTTGCTACCGGGGGTGTGGCTTGATATTCCAGAGCTGAATGATCAAATAGACATAATTTTTTGGTATGTGATTAAATGATGATGTATGGGAGGGAAAAAGCTTTTTTAGAAGAAGAAGAAGAAGAAATAAGTATGATTTTAAGCTGAATTATAACCTTTTATAAATCATTAATATACTGGCATTTAGTTTGTTCTAATTTTATTATGCAGTAATTAATGGCTTATCTTTTGGTCTTAAAGGTAAAAGGTGCAGGTTAAAAGTAACTAATACTATACATGGAAAAATTCAGGGCCTTCTGTAGGTACAAAATAAATGCACATTTATATCAAGACTAATCATCTTGTAACATAGCACCTACACGTGATCTAGAGAAGCAGTTGCAGCTCATATTAATGAACAAAAAGGCTTAAAACTGTTTTTACTAATAAAGGTAAAACAGCACTGTATGTGTGATCTTGCACCTACTCTTGCACCTGCCTTTTCAGGTTTACACCATAGATGGCCAAACCGTATGTTGCTCACAAGTGGTGCAGATGCAATGTACTAAGCATGAATTTGGGTTTTCTTCAGTCTACATGGCATTCAGTAATGCTGCTTTCTGTCTAAGGATACTGAAGTAAGGCGACTTTGGGAGTGAAGGTATAGGTTTGATAGCTAAGCTGGCATGGGATGTTATTAAGGGATATGAATGAAATATGATAAGAAGATAAGAGATATGTGTCAATCTTCCAGTATTCTCAACCGTATCAGGATTTAAGCCATGGACCTTGTTAAGTCAGCAGGCTTTGCCATCCTCTTCTATGCAAACTGTAATTCTGTCTCTGAATTAGTGAAACATGCTATGTTGTGTTTAATAAGAATCTGTTACTAAGGTTTTAAGTCTCTTACTGCTTTTTGGTATTTTCTGCTGTAATGAAGAGCTACATAACATAAACGTAGGAACAAACTGTGGTTTTAAAACAACCTTTTGTTTCTGTTTTCCATTCTTTCCATCTTCATCTTTGTCTTGTCTTAATTGGCTTTAGTATGATTTCATTCCTCCTATCATGCCTGTCGTGGAGTCAGTAGATCCTGCATCATGGAGGCAGGGCTTGCGCAAAACTGGCATTGTTCTTGTGCCCAATAAGGGTGAAAAATCTATGGTGAGGTTCTGGTGTGCACAGGTTTGTGTACAGGTTGCAAAATAACATTTAATCAAGATGTTGATACTGGATTTGCATGTTTCTAAGTTTGCATCTCATGATCACAGTGTGTATTACAAAGTGTGGGTTTTGCTGAGCTAACTTTTAGAGGAGTAGTATACCTTGACCAGTCTTACATTTCTTATCTCGTTAACTAATTTAAGAGAAGAGTGTGTAGGTTGTCTCTCACCACAACTCTCCTATGAATTCAACACTTCTATGATTATTAAAAACAGTTGTGTTCTTAAACCTCCACAAGGAGCATGAATTACCACAGGTAATGTAAATTAATAATGTAAATTCATTTACATGTGTTTTATAGTTTCCAACATCTACAACCAAGGTTTCTCCCAAAGAAGAAGAGAGGAAAGATGAGTCTCCTGCTTCGTGGAGGTTAGGTCTTAGAAAAACTGGTAGTTATGGTGCACTTGCAGAGATTACCGCTTCCAAAGAAGCTCCGAAAGAAAAGGACTCTGCAGGTGTTATGCGTTCTGCTTCAAGTCCTAGACTTTCCTCTTCATTGGACAACAAAGAAAAGGTAATCGTTTTCAGTGTGAAGCAACATTTTGAGGAACTGATCTACCTTGCTTAGTAGAGATGTTCATGATGTATTGTAGAAGTAAGACTGTACTACACATCTATTCTTTACCAAAATTCCAAAAAGTTGAATTATGCAGCTTCTGCGTAGTCTCTTTAAAGGTGTAGTATGCGCCTTCACTGTCTGGGGGCCTGGTACGTAGGTGTGAGGCTTTTCTCTTTTGGGGACTTGCAATGCTAGTAGTAGTTTTTACCGTTAAGGGAGATGAGAGATTTGATCATTTTGGCATCACTTGGAGAGTGATGTTGAAAGAATCTTATAAAAAAGGAGTCTCTCTTTGTATTCCATAGTCATTTTTTATTTACAAAAGTTTAGTTCTGTAATTAAACATGAATACACTGAACCAAGTGAAGGACTAATTTGGAACAGGTAACTGAAGAGCATAGGACTTGTGGTTCTGTTTCAAGTACAAATAATTAAATGTTTTCAGGATTAAGAATAATGCTATGCTATATAAAAATACTAAAACAGTGGCTTTTAGTAATCAGTGTTGGAATTGTACTGCAGCAAACCAGAAAAAAGAGAAATCAGGTCATTTGCATCACTAGAATGAAAACATAAACAGTTTCCTATTGTAGTCCTTGTGATGTTTAAGTAAAGTTTAAAACTCATTAGTATAATTGGGTCACAACAATACGGCTGAAGTTGTCATAATGAGGATTTTCCAGCCAATAGCAATGAAATCAATAATAGTAACACTTAAAAAATACATGTCTTTCAGGAGAAAGATGGAAAAGGAACTCGACTTGCATATGTTGCTCCTACAATACCAAGACGACTGGCCAGTACCTCTGACATTGATGAAAAAGAAAACAGGTGAGTCTGAACTTACAATTTCTGTTTAAAATAAAGTTACTTGATTTTACAGTGGCTGACAAACTTACAGATTTTAAGACAGTGCTAATTTATAGCGTTATCCTGCTCTATAGATTATGCTAATTCGTAGGGTAATCCAGTTCCTGAAGATTTTTGATCTTGTAAATTGTAATGACCCTTTTTAAAATCCAAATTATTATATGACAAGAGCAGAACTTGGCAATGAGTGTTGTCTTCTTGGGGGAGAAAATAAATAAAATCCAAAATATTAAGTCATAAACTTTAATCTATTGAAGGGTGCTAAAAGCATTTTACTGCTTTGTCTCGAGCTGTGGAGTGCTGCTACTGGGCTCCGTTAGTACTTTTCATGTTAATAAAATGCTGTGTTTCTTTCAGTCTTTGCTTAAAACTGTACCATGCAGCAGCAATGATTTACAAAAATCATAGTTACGTTACAAAAACAATTCTTCTATTTTTCTTGTTTACATGTTGACCTTTCATCTTCTTTTGGAGATTTTTACTTTTTTTGCTGGTATTTCTTCTGTAGCTTTCAGTATAAAAGAAACAAAAAGTTTAGGTTCATAGGCTTGTTACCTGTTAGGATTTGGGGTACTTTTGTGGCATATTTACATTGTTAGAACCTTCGCATTTTTCACTTCTCTGCTTTATTGAGGTTCTACTCAGACATTTTTTTGAGTTAATATAGAATGCATAGTACAAAACTTAGAAGTCTCCCTAATGTTTTGGGTTTGTTGGATCATATCTAGATAGCTGAGTGTTGGATGGCCTGTACTGAAACTCCTCTCATTGCTCAAAATGTGCTATTATAATCATTGTCTATAAGACTGATAAATCTTATGTCTGTAGAGGAGCTTCTTTGTTGCTACTCTTGAGAATGGTTCATTCCTGTTGCCTAAATTTTGTCTGGGTGACAAATTCTGTTTCGAAACAGGGATATTCCAGCTCTCATACTCCCCTGAAGTTCAGCTTAGTTTGTTAGCAGCTCTCCTCTTACTTGGCCAGATTTGTTAAATCTGTATTTCTATAACAGGGCAGCTTGGAGTTTCTGTTTTGCTTATCATTCTCTGGAGTACTGTATTGTGCGAAGCTGAGTTTGTCAGTTTTGGTTTGTTTATAAGAGAGATTATTATTATTTCAATTTTTATTCTTTTGAGGTCTTCTCAAACTCTTGTTCTCCAAAAGTGTCTTAACTAGATGATACCTTAGGAATGGGATAAATATTTAATTGCAATTTTATTTCTTAGAAGGTGTTACTGCTTGTAACAAAGGGATTAAATTTTGCTTCAGTGGTGAGGTTTATTTGTGTCCTTGACGTGCCAGTCTTAACCATCATGGGTTACTCCACACAGTTCCAAAAGTGGGTATCAGCAATAGTGTATTTTTCCTCATATGCATTGGGTGAGCTGGGGTCATCAGTCTTGCTAGTCCCAGTGCTGACCAAACAATTGAGCTGAGAACTTTCTGTATTCCTTGGTGTACCAGAGATGAAGCCTGCTTTTAGGCCAGCCTGTTTAGGCACCGATACTTTCCCTGGTGTACGATGTGGCAGACAACCCAGCTTGCTTAAAGCCATAAGAGATTTTTGACATTTAGTCTGACCTTCTTTACATGTAGAATTTAACCATCTGTCCTACAGGTACCTTAATAAATTATTAAGTTTTCTGTCTTTGTCCCGGATCTTTGTGCTTGTTGCTTAGCTTAATGCTGGGTTCTTGTTCTGCTTGTCTGAGCATCTGCTTGTCTAGCTTGTCGATGATGTAGAGTAATCCAGCTAACATCCTACTGTGAATAATGGAAAAGGCTTCAAGATGAATCCCAGCTGGGCTTTTAGATTAACAAATCTCCAACATCCAGCCTCAGTCGAGTAGCCAATGCTACAGCAAAAGTGCTGAAGTCTGTAGTGGCTTGGCAAAGTGAAACCTTCAGTAATTATGAAAAATTTGTCCTGCATCAGGACCTTTCTGTGGTAGATGGTATCTCAGAATTTCTGTTTCTCTTTGGTGGTAAGAAATAACACTGCATTGGCCTGTGTTTGATCATTTTCTAAAGTTGTTTCCGACCACAGAAATGCTAGCATGAATTTTTGTGCAAAAAGAGGGACATTCTGAAGGCCAAAGGTATCTGAACAGAAAATACATCATTACAAAATTTTGTTTTATTTTCCCTCACACACCTGGTTGCCTTTTATGTATGGTTTTGTGAAAGGCTTTCTTTTCCTTCCTTCTATCTGAACTTTACTTCAAATCTTGAGCTGACATTTTTATTAGAAATTCAGTTTTTTGCATCTCAGTATCAGTGTTGAAGGTAGTTTTTCTGAGTAGATTTTTGCAAGGTTATTTCTTGCTGCTATAAACTGCAACAACAGGCTGGAAATTCCTTATGACTAAAGTAATGTCAGCTAGTGATACGTGGCAGGCCGCTCAGGAATGGCTACTGCAGGCCTGTTTATACTAGTCTACAGTATCATGAGTTCTAAAGGCTAGTCAGCTTTTGAACTTCTTATAACATCCAAGAATGAAAAATAGCATTAAATCAGTTTCTCAAAAACCTGAGTAGTTTTCCCTTTATTGCACTGGATAATCTCAGGAGCAAACAGAAAAACCTCTTTCCTTTCTTGAGAAAAACAAAGCCAGCAGTGGTCACAGATAAAAGCTGATGATTGGTTTCATGTTGATTAAAACCTCTTTAGTGGTTTTTCTTTTGATGGAACTTTTCTTTTATATTTCTAACAGTGTTGGTATGAATGTAGTATTTTTCCACAGGAGCTTGAAAATGATTGTCCATAAAGGTCATTTTATTCCTGTTCTGCACGGTTATCTTTATTTTAAGTGTGTTATCCAGGGTTTTAATCTTTAATTTGAAACTTCTTTTCAGCTCACATCAAGAACAACCTTCTTTAATACAAGTTTGCTAAACTAAAATTTTTTTTCCAGGGACTTGTCTGCTAGCTCAATACGTGGTGGCAGTTCCTACACCAGGAGAAAATGGGAGGAAGATGTCAAGAAAAACAGTTTGAATGAAGGTCCTACATCATTAAACACAAGTTATCAAAGAAGGTGTGGGATTTTCTCTTATCTTTTTTTAATCAAAATAAGATTACAAATTAAAAGAAACAAATTAAGTACTGAATCACTTTGTAAGGACAGTTTAAAATTGAATGGTGACATGTTGAAATGTTCATAGTAATTGCAGAGTATGTACTTATGGTGATGCAATGCTCATGCTGATTTTAAAGCTACGCCATTTTTACTAGCTTAGAGTGTTGCAGCAACTGCTATATAATTAAATTTATGTGCTCTCTTTTTCCTGTTGTTTATTTCAGTTTGAGATTCATTTGACTCTTTCCAGATTAGTTCAGTAGCCAAAGATAACTATTTTAAGTGTTGGAACAGAAATAATTCTGCTTGGTATCTGAAAAGAAAAGGGGAAAAATGTTGTCTCTGTTGAATTTTGGTCTTTGCATGACAGTATCAGAGGTCTTGGCCTGCTCTCCATAATGAGGTAGATTATAGCCATACCAACGCTGAGTATCAGCATCATAGAATGCATGCGTAAAACTAACTTGAATGCAAAGTAATCGATGATTAATGTGAAAATAATTTCTGCGGGTTCCTATCTTGCAGAATTTTCTCAGAAGGAATCATATCCTGCAAATACATACATGATTAACTTTACTCCATTGTGTAGTTTCAGTGTAGCTATTTGAGTAAAGTTCTTCACTGGAATTAGTGGAACAATAAATATCTAAAATGAATAGATCAAAAGAAAAGATTCAGGTAGCTAAGCTGCATATTGCTATGTGCTGCTGATACACGTGGTGAAGGATACTTAACCTTTGGTTTTTAGTCCTGACATTGATGTTGTCAGTGGCATGTAGTCAGGCTGTTTCACACAGCATAATACATCTTATCATCTTTGTTAACCTCCTGCCTTAAAAAGAAAACTCAGTTTTACTAACTTTAGGTTTAGGAACGATGTTGCACAGTTTTCCTCTTCTGGATGGAAAATACCAACAGTTGATATACGAGAACAATCTCTGCATGTTAGCTTTTATCACTATTTACGCTCCAGTCTTCAAACAAAATGTACTCATCACTTTTAAATTGCCTGTGGTGCTTTCATGGTGTATTTCCCTAGTCGTTCTTGTATAGTTATTTTTGCTTTGTCATTATAGAATTGATAGTAATAGAAAAAAATGATCAATTGCAGAATGACAAAGAAGCGTATTTCCTTAAATCTCTTGCAGTTAGTAATGTGATGCGCTGTCTGTCCTAACTTTGGATTCTGAGATTTACTCATGGGCAAACATCCTGACTTGGTAATGCCAAGTTTATTCAGCCAGAACCAATGGATAAAAATGTAGAAGCCACTGGATCTTCTTTACAACTAGAAGAGCAAGGGAAAAGACTGAGTGGGAGGTTAATCTTTCTGGGAATGATTAAAGTTTTTTTTTTTTTAAAAAAAGCAGTACATTTAATTGGTTGAAAATTGTAAGAGAAGTGTTGTTGATGGCATTTTCTTTTCTGACAAGCTGTGGAGTAAAACTCTGCATTTTATGAGATATTCAGTGTGGGTGAAACAGCAGTTTAAAAACGGGACATTGGGGGCCCTGTATAAATACTTCAGTAGATGCAATCAAGACAGCCATACATAAACCAGTGAGATTTTGTTCTTCATCTCTTCTTCTTGTGGAGAAATGGTCAGGACTAAGGAACACGTCTACTGCCCTCTGAAGTCATAAATTAAAAGTCCTAGTCAAGGAAATAGTGAAGAAAATGCTGCTTTTGCCCCAGAAGTTTGAGACTCAACTGAGAGAAAGAATACACAGGCAGGAGTTTAATGGATCTTTCATAGCTTTGTGATATTTTAACGAGCAAAGATAAGTAATACAAATGCATCCATTGTACATGTCTCTCCTTCAGTGGCTCCTTTGGTAGAAGACAAGATGATTTGATTAGTTCTAACGTTCCAAGTACTGCATCAACAGTTACCTCTTCTGCTGGTCTTCAGAAAACACTGCCTGCCAGCGCAAATACTACTACAAAGAGTACAACGGGTTCTACTTCAGCAGGTGTACAAAGCAGGTAATGACATCAGCGCATGTCCTTTTTTCTTTTTGTCAGGTCTCCTGTGTGCTTACGTATGTGCATGCGTTCTTGTTTAGTAGATCCTGGGGCTCTGGATTTTTTCACTTTCCTGTTAATTTTTTTTTTATTTTATACAATTTGGCTCGAAAATTGTGAATGGCTTTCTACTGTAAAGTGACAGCCGTGCTGGTATAAAAGAATAAATCCAGTGTTAGAAGGGTGTGAAGAATAAAAGTTCAATTATTGTGAACTGCTCAATTCTTAATTTGTCCAATTTAGTAGCTCAAGTTGAGCTTTCATAGGAGAGACATTTCTCAGTTTGCTTTAAAAAAAAAAAAAATCCATCCCTCAATTTACATGTTCTTAGTTGTTTAGTAAAGTGCTTTCATTGTTTAGCTGTTTCCTTTTCTCTTTTTTTGTGTTGCTGCTTGTTATGCTGTAGTACCTCAAATCGTTTGTGGGCTGAGGATAGTACTGAGAAAGAAAAGGACAATGTTCCTACAGCAGTGACCGTTCCTGTTGCACCGTCTGTTGTAAATGCTACAGCCACTACCACAGCCATGACTACAGCTACTTCTGGCACTGTGTCCTCAACATCAGAGGTCAGGGAGAGACGGAGGTGTGTAAAGGTCCTAAGAGTAATGTTGCTCTTATACAAAAGTTGTATTTTTTTCTTATTTAAAGGAATGTGTTGGTTACCACAGGTTTGGAGAGTACAGTATGTAAAGCAGTGCTGCTTGCTTGCTGTGTATTGAAACAACTAGCAACATGCCTCAGTTCATGTAAGAGCTTAGTACTGTTCAAGAATGGTAGAGACCATTCACGAAATTTAAAATCTGATATTGTGTATTTTTGACAGACCTTGGGTTCTCATTTGGTATGTGGTATTTTCATATTTGTATTTCTGTTAATAGATGAAATGAGCCCTCTTTAAAATACCCATAATGGAACTATGTAAAAACACTGAATTAAAAATAAGAAAATCAGTAATTAATTACTTACTGCACGTATATTGCTGCTGATTGGGCTACTGTGCCACTGGCAGTATGCTAGTAAGTTACAACGTAGCATTTTTGTGGTCATTTTGTATGCCTGGCACTACTGACAACAGAGGATTGAACCCAACACATTCTGTTTATTTCATTGCATCATTTAGGGTCTCTTCTACTTGAAACACAATATACAGTTGTAAATGCAATGGTACTGCTACTCAGTATGAAGAATGAGTAAGAAGCTGATATAAATCTTATTTTAAGAATATGGTGTTTCTTCTGTTACAGTTACGTGGAGGATGAGTTAAGATTCATGCATATTTATGTTTTTGTAAAGAGTTGTTATCTGCTATTTACGGAAGCAAAAACAGGATTTCACAACGTTGTTAATTCCTGTTAGCTTTCCCTGGGTGGTTGTTCTTCTGGATATTTATAAATGTTTATCGTTTAACCCTTCCACTGAAATGCAAGTTCAGATTTCTGTGTTGCTCCTGTAGTAGTTTTGAAATGTAACTCCTGTGTCAGTGCTAGATGAGTGTACCTCTGTGTTCACAGAGGTAAGGAAGCTGGCTGTTGTTACAGAAGGAACCTGCATTCTCTTGGTTCACTGAAGGCAGCAACGACATTTAAAGATTCCTCATAGCTTTAGGCCTATTTAGGACAGTCTGTTTTCCATAGTCTTCCTTTCTTACCCAAAACTCAGAGGAAATAACCTCTATGAAATGGGGATTATTTTTTTTTTTCTTCCCCACCCTGATTCGGGAGGTGCCCACACATGCTTACAACCTATTTCAATAACAACTGTAGTCAGAACCTGCATTTTCCATAGCGAAGTTTGGCTGAACCCGACAAATCAAAAGCAAAACCAACAAAATGCATCTTTTTTTCAGAAGCAATTCCAATTTTAAAATGCAAATGCTATTTCAGTCTCATATGAGCTAGAAAAGCAAGGAAATTTAGAATTAAGGCTTTTGCTGTCTCATTCGCTCTCACTACTGTGTGTATACTAATGCACATATACTACATACGTTTTAGATACCTGCAGTTGGCCTGAAATTCCTTGGTTTTATCTGACCTTGGGCCGATTGTATAATATACTGTTGCAGATGCATTCTTGATGGCATATTAAAATATCCACTAAATCTTAGAAATCAGCAAAACTGGAATAATTACTGTGTGCATGTGAGAAGGTAGTGCTTTAAATACCAGCACATGCATATCTATCTGTATAGATGCAAATACATACATAAAAGTGCGTGTGTGTATCTGTGTGTTTATATGCACATGAAAAACTTGTCTGTATATGAAATATCACGTGCTAAATATTTTCTTAAGAAATTAAGTTGGTTAATACATATTTATGGACTGAAAGTATATTTAGAAAGTATATCTAAAATAGTATTTCAAAGAATATTTGAAAAGTAAAGACATAAACTACTTCTAGTAATGAAGCATGTAATGCCGCATCCTTTTGGAATAGCTGAAGAAGCTATATTCTTTATCTAATTTTTAGGATTGGTTTAGAGAAACAGGGAAGAGAATGGCAAACTCGAATCTTTAAATCTTTGTATCATGAATAATACTGCACAGGTAACCTGTGTGGCATACACAGGGGATGCTAGGGAAGGGCACTCTCTACTCTGACGGTAGCTGTAGTGTGCATTTAATTTTCCCTCGGTGAGGTTTAAAGTATTTCACATTTATTGGAGAGTAGGTGTACGTACACCAGTTACTAAAGAGCAAGTTATATGGAGTAATTTGTAGCTGTTCTCAGTCCCTAAAGATTACACCTGCTCTGCAATCAAAACCTCCTAGGTAGGTAATATTTCAGGTTATGTTAGCTAAAGCAGCTAACAGGCACCCATTTCCTAATGTAGACAGGGCCTAGGGCTCTACGAAGATGGAAGGTCTATCAAAAATGCTGTTTGCAAGAGAATAGGTTAGGGAAATCAAATAAATATAGTGGGGGGTTTTTTAGGATGTGTCGTAAGATAGGATATGTTTCTACATTTGCATGTATAGCAGCTAATTATGAATGCTTTCCTGTTTTGGGGGTAATTTGTTTAACAGAGGTAGAACGTGGGTAGTAGTCCACAGGTCTGTATAAATGAAGCTTATTTTTAAAACTTAGATTGGTATAGAACTGTTTTTAGTATGTGCTATGGCTAACAAATACATAATCAGGTGACCAAAGAACTGCTCTTTCCATAGAGAAATGATTTAAGTGTTAATAGGTGATGGCTTTTGAAACATAATCACTAGCCAATTATTTAATCATTAGCCGATTATTCTTAACTAATGACATCTAAAAATATAGACAAAGTATTACAGAATCTGATTCTACTATTTTTAATGTAGCTAATTTTATGATCTAAAGAAGCTCAGAGAGATTTTGTGTTTTAAGCAACCTTTTCGCAACGTTCTGAGTTTGCTTTTTAAAATTTTTAAAATTTTTAGCTAATCTTAAGGATCTTTAAAAAATATTAAATTGTAACAGCATTCTCAGAATATTCTGTAATAAAAAATCAACAAATGCATTCAAAATGTTTAAGTTCTTTAATGATGGTTTTACGTACATGTATATATACATGTTACATACAAATACATACATTTATGTATGTATATGTGTCTTTTTTTTTTTTTTTACCCCAGTTACCTGGACTGGAGAATTTCTTTAAAGAGACCAGACGTTGTATGTCTACTTTAGTAGCCTTTTGGCTTTGATTTCAATTAGCTGCTTATTCTTCAGGTTTTTTGTGGGTTTCGTGAGGATTTAATTTTAAAAACAGGTTTTTCAAAGGGAGTTGGATTACTTAAAGCATGGGTGATTCATGTGAAAATATGGTAACCGCCTCCTCATGGATTTTTAATCTCTGTGCAATAGGTGGTATAATCAGGTTTCCTGCATTAACAGTACATTTGGCTTTTTCTAAAAGCCTACAAGTTATGTTAAAAGTTAATACACTTGCACACAGATTTTATGTATAAATATGTAACTGGGTAAATCTCTGAGGTCTTCTACCCCTATGTTAGTAGACTAGTGAAATACCAAAAAAGCTTAAGTTATATTAAGAGAAAATGGTAAAAAGAAACCTAAATTAAGTAGGAAAACACTGTGTATTTTAATTGAGTTCTAAAGCTGCTGTCTTGATGAGCAGATCATTATGATATGGATGAAATGTATAAAATGTAATCTGTCTTAAATAGTTAAAGATTTTCTTCTGACTGCTTTGGTTTTCAGTCATACCGTGTTGTGGGATTTTTTTTCTGACCATTTAATACATTTATACAAAAATTATCATTTTCCAATTTTGTTTGTAATTAACTCTTTAGATCATACCTCACGCCAGTACGGGATGAAGAGTCAGAGTCCCAAAGAAAAGCTAGATCCAGGCAAGCAAGACAGTCTAGAAGATCTACGCAGGTATAGTTTTGTTAAAGCTTCTACATTTATGGAAACATACTTCTGTAGCTCCCTGAGTACAGTGAAGTTTTAATTTCCCAGTAAAGCTCCAAATAAACTAATGGGTCTTCCTCGTATAAAACAACTTGTACCAGATGAAATAAAGATGGGTTTTTTTCCCTTTTTTCCCTGAAAGCTCTAGGACCCTTCATTGTGTACTGAAAGTTGCTTTTTCTGATCACTGAAGAGTGACTTAATACAAGTTTGAAAGCACAGACTCCTCCATTGAAAGGAAGTTTTTGATTGCTTTGTGGTAAAATGGCTTACTCAAGTAATTGTATCTGATGTTATGTAGATGTTTAAATCTAAGTCTTTGAATTCTTCAAGAACTAACAGCTATATGCTTCTGGCTGAAGACTTAATACTTGAGAAATAGTCATAGTGTACTGTATTTACTTCCATTTCTAAGTCTTCTTTTCTGTGCATGGACTATTGAAGATAATGTGACTGAGCTGACCAACATTTAGCTAATAAGATCCGTGGCATAGAAGAAAATGCATGCAACTTAAGTTTCTGTGTACACGGAAGAGTACTAAGGAAGTTTTTTGTTACTTGCTAATAATCTAGAATCTAACTACATGTTTCCTTTCAGCATTTCTCTCTCTTACTTTACATACTGATATATTTGGTGCTTCTTCCCAATCTCTGTCAGAACTACCTCATACTGAATTGCAACCAGTGCAATCCTAACATGGGGAAGGATGTGACAGTAGCAAAATAGCTTATCTCTAAACGGTACTTGAACGCTTTTCGGGCAGTGGAGCGATTACCAACCACTATCCTCTGGAGTGTGTCTGCCCATCTCTTCCTGTGTCTTCTGACAAACTGAGAATAACCAGCAAATAGTCCCTTGATAAAACAGCACAAAGAAATACGCTAGCCATCGTCCTTACCCGCTTTAAGGCCCAGTCTGTATCTACATTGTTTACTGATGTTACTTTCAAATCTCTGCAGTTTTAAACCCCTCAGATATTTCTGGTTAACTTTCCTATTGAGAGATCCACACCACTTGATACAACTTTATTCTGCTGGCGTTCTTTTTTACCTGTAATTACTAATTCAGAACCCTGAGAGATGGTCAAACCATAGGCCAACTGTTGTTGAATCTTTACAGTGAAGAAGCTACCAGAAATTACTGTATTAAAACATTATAAGCAAGAAAAGCAATTAAATAACTGATAAGCTGCAAAGTTGGCTTTGAAGAATTGGTTACAAAATGTTTTGAGCAGTATCTCAGTAAGATACATCAGCTGAAAAGTGCAGTAGAGAAGAGCTGTCTTCAAAAAATTGTTCACTTTCTGAGCTTATTTCAAAACTAGTTTTTAGCCTCAGAATAACAAGGAAATAAGAAATGAGTTGTGACTTTCTCTGGTGCTGTCAATGCCATTTTTTATGTGGTGTTGACCTAAAAATCCAGTTGCAGTGAGTGAATTTGTAAAGTATCAACATTTCAGAAATGTTGATAAGTATTGTATTTTTAGGGTTCCTTCAAAAATATTTAGTATGCTTATGATGATATTGGAAAGATGTAGTGGGTTCTTGAATGATTTCTGTATGATTTTCTATGTGATCTCTATATACTAGTCCAACTAAAAATTGTGTTGCTGGAGAATCTGTGGTAGATCACATTACAGCAAACACTTGCTACTAATCAAAGAGGGATGGTCGGTTCCAAGATTCGAGAGAAAAGCTTATAGGCAGAATATATAGGTAAAATTTATTTCTTAATAGGTAGAATTAATTTTAAGGTGAATTTTGTCTTTAAAATATATATTTATATAATGTGATCATATTGAAACGTTTGCTGACTGCTGTTTTCACAGGGCGTAACACTGACAGATCTTCAAGAAGCTGAAAAAAGTATAGGAAGAAGTCGTCCCACGCGAACCAGAGAACAGGAAAATGAAGAAAAAGAAAAAGAAGAGAAAGAAAAGCAAGACAAAGAAAAACAAGAGGAAAAGAAAGAATCTGAAACTAAAGAAGATGATTATAGACAAAGATATTCCCGAACTGTTGAAGAGGTATTTTCATGATGGGTCTCTTTAGGTAGAGAAATTACATGAATCTTAACTCCAGCTATAATATTTTAATTTTGGTACTACCAGAAAATTTATTTATATATTTAAATGTTTTAATATCCTGTGGTTTATATTTGTTTAATCTTGGTAAATTAATTTTGACATTTTTCTGCTGAATAGCCGTATCATCGCTACAGACCAACTTCAACTTCAACTTCTTCATCATCCACCTCTTCGCTCTCCACCTCCACTAGCTCTCTTTCAACTTCAAGTCAACTAAACAGACCAAACAGCCTTATAGGTATAACTTCTGCTTATTCTCGGAGTGGAACAAAGGAAAGTGAGAGAGGTAGGAGTACTGTTTGTGAAGGGTTGTTTGTTTGTTTGTTTTAGTTGACAAAGGGCAGCTTATGTTTCTAAAGGTAGTTCAAAATGGGGTGTGATACGTAAGCCCACTGGGGATGTGTCTTACTCCCATCTTCTGTAAGAAATTCCAAAACTTAGGTGTAGAGAGGAAAAAAACGTTTTCTGTACTTGGTGGTGTTTTGCAGCCATTTAGTGTGTGAATCTGTGTTTTCCATCGGTGGGTCATAGAAACATCAAATATACTGCCATCGGTATCTACATAATGCTTTCATTTCTGCTTTAACACAGCAACTACAATAGAATACCACATTCAGAGTTTAAATACTTGCAGGTATTGAGGAGGAATTTTACCTGATTAAATAATTGCTAAATAACTGGGGTTTTGTTTCAGTCCTTCCCCACTGAAGGACTGGAACAATGCTTCAGTGCTTTAAGGACCCCTCAGGGTTTCGTGAGAAGCTGAAAACAAAGGGAAGGGGGGTATTTCCAGTGGTCATTCAGGATATTTCTGATTTTTTTCCTTCTGTCCTCACATGAACTGAAATTTAGATTAAGATTTTTCAGTAACGCATGCAGGTTTTTTTTCAAATTATGACTTTAGGAGAAGAAATACATTACTGTCTGAAAGCCCAGAGGTAAAATCATTTATTTAATTAGGAAAGGTGTTATGTTCACCATGAATATTTCTATTTCCTTCCTTTCTGTTTAATTCTTGCTTCACACTAAAGTGTTTGTTTACCTCTGAAGGCTAGTGACGGTAAAGTTATTAGTGATGCATCTATCTGAGCTCAAATCTGTGGTTTCTTTCTTTTTAATAAAAGAACTGCAGACTGGATAGACTGCATGATAATAGGTAAATAACTTTGGTTTGGGCAGGTTTGTTTAATTTTTTTTTTAACAAATTACTTGTAAACACACAGGGGAACAACCACAATCCTGAGGTATTATGTAGGTTTTGAATTGCAATTGCATTTCTTTTAAAGAAAATGGAAATCTGTAATATAGCATTAATCTAATCTAGGAGATCCAATTTTATTCTGCCTTAGAGCAAAAATGGAAAGCACTGTGATGAAAAGGGGGACTCTAAGGAGGACTTAACAGACTTTTAAAAGGTGGTGGGGTTTTTTTAATGTTGAATTCTTGATGTAAGCAAAAAAAACTTGTTTGCTGAAGAATGGTGAAGAATTATCTTCTCTTGTACTTTCATACACCTACTGACACAGTCGTTTGAATTATTATGTGACAGTTTTGAAAACTGAATTTTAAGTCCAATTTGTAGTATATTACTGTTACATTATAACGTTTTGTTTAGGTGGCTGAGATGGAATAAGTATTTTGCAGTTGCTGTTCGAGAATTGGAACAATATTTACAGTATTTTAGAGTTATATTCTGAGGAATGTATATTACAGCAATCCCTGTATGTGGTAAGAAGCTCTTTAGTGAATTTATTTCAGGTAAAAAAATAAATTGTAAGCATTTTGAAGACTGACAATTATTTCAGAAAATTTTTAGAAAATTCGATTGTGTCATACTTAAATGAATAAGAAAGTTGTTATTAACAGAAGGGGGCAAAAAAGAGGAAGAAAAGGAAGAAGATAAGTCACAGCCTAAGTCTATAAGGGAAAGGCGGCGGCCAAGAGAAAAACGACGATCTACAGGAGTTTCCTTTTGGACTCACGATGTAAGTAAACAACTGCTACTGCTGATTTATAGCCGTAGCTTGTAGCAATATGGAATCTGTATAGTGTATTCTTAAAACAGAGAATAATTTAGAGTAATACAGTTTATAACTAATTGTTCTAGAAAAACTGATGCTTGTTCAAGTTATGTATTCTCTGTTTCTCTGTTTTGAAGCTTTCAGGAGCAAAATCAAAATGTCGAATTAGTTATGTTGATAATGCTAAAAAGAATTCTAGAATACTGTAATAACCATAACTTAATAGGAATTATTCATAATCTAAGGAAAAAATAATAATTGAACAATTCTTTTCTATTGCATGCATACCAAAGCTGTAAGAATGGGACTTATTATCTGGCACATTACAAGTAGCCGAGTACTTACAACTGACAGAAATGCTGTCAGATTAGAAGGGTTTATGTAATTTTGTAACAGCAAGATTTTCATGTGCCAAATGAAAAGTTCTGTTTCCTTCTGGTACTGAAAACATGTACTTGTTTGAGAATTTTCATCATATATCCCGTATATTCTCCATACATTTTAGTTAGGTAGAATTCTACTGCTGTTAGATTTTCATATTAAAAATCTAGAATGCCTTAAAATCTCAATAAGCTTTCAACAGTTTTAATTATTTTTCCTCTCCCACCTTTTTCACCAGAGTGATGAAAATGAACAGGAACACCAGTCCGATTCAGAAGAAGGAACAAATAAGAAAGAAACTCAGGTAATTTTAAAAAGATAATTACTTTATTAACTTTCTAACAAATACATTTTGATCATAAAATTTCTGTTGCAGCTGGATTCAATTAAAAGAGTATATATGGTAGAGTTGCTACGAGTGCTTTCTGATTCATGATTTGTGGCTGTGGTTCAGTGCCATTTCCTTTGCAGGCTTTAGTAACAATTTTTAACATATTAACAATGGCTAAAACTGATGTTTTTCTCTTCCATTCTGATCACGTAGAATTAGCATCCAGAAAATGTAGGTGAAATTTCTGACACATAGGTCAGGGACATGTTGCAGCAAATTCCTGGAGAGATTTTTCAGTTTCTACATTGCAAAAATCTTTGTTCCATCTGCTCTGTTATTTTCAGATAAATGATGTCCAGTGACTTATGCACACTAATTAAAACCTTTTAAAATTAAACCCAGTGCTGTCAGTAATGTAATTACCAAATAATATGGGAAGTTAATATAATGAAGCATATAAAGTTGAAGAGCACAACGCACCTGATTTCTCCATTGAAGAAAATGGATTTCTGAACATCCTAATTCAACATTATTAGTCTTGCTAAAAAGTCAGTGGAAAACAATATAATAGCCTTGATTTGATGGAAAAATCCTTACAAACTGAATGGTGTGTGACAATGGGATGAAGAGGGGTTAAAAGGGAAGTAGTAGCTTCAGCGTGTACCTACTAGTACATATCGTTTGCCTTAGATTGGTAATTACTCCATATTCTGTTCTGTAGAAATTCGTTTTGGTAGAATGTGCGTGTGGTGCTTCTGGTAGAATTAGGCTCATATAAAACTACAGTGAAATAGTGGTAAATCAGGCCCAAAATTATGAATATGATCTGTGATTGAAAGGGTAGGTGTGTTGGAGTGGGTTGGTGAAGTGTAGAATTACCTCCAAATCATGGCTTGGCTTAGGAGTCAAAACATTCTCCTAGCCTGTATACTTCCTAGAAAAGACTTTGGTAGTTTGGTTTCATTATAAATCAATGTTAATAGCAGATTTGAGTTCACGGAGAGCTCTGAAATAAATGGAATGTGTGAACCAAGTTCACGGTCACCTAGCTGCATAGATTGGTTTTGCTTTGTTGATATAAGCTCTTATGTCACATCAGCTGCAGAAAATATGAAAATAGAGTGAAAGTGAGTTGAATATCAACATAAGTATTTCATGTGGTTTTAAGTTTTCTTTTCAGATTTTGTTAAACCTAGTACACAATTTCCAGTATGGTATCAAAATTGCAGAAAATGTCCTAGCCTTGTAATTATTATAATCCTGTTAACTATGAGATATCTTAAAATTTGTATATAATAATTTCATTGTTTTCACATTAAGGTATTTTTTTCCTTTGCATACAAACGGTTTATCAGAGATTTAAAACGTTCTGTAGATTTCAAGTAACTTCCTCTCTTTGATAAACAACTATTTGGCATTTATCAGTGATAAACTGAGAACTAAATATATTGCTTTTGACAATGCAGTATTTTGCCACCTTAGAAAAATAACAATGGAATAGATCTTGAACATTCTAATGGGCAATTTGTTCCCAAATCCATGGCAAAACGTGTATTTTTTTTTTTTATTTTTTAAATGCCTAAAGAAGTTGCACTTTCCTTTTTGCAGTTGCTAAATCTACTTTAACTTTGTCACAAATCTTGCATGCTTTATTGTAGAAATTTCATCATTATTTGCTTATAAATCCTTTTAAGTTCTAGGAAGAGAAAAGGAAAGAGGAATAAACTAGAATTACAATGAAAGACATTCAGAAAATAGTTACACTTTTTCAGTTCTGCTGATTATTTGATGTACTGCTGTTCAGAAGACAGAAACTTTGGAAATACTGAAATTCTCTGTTGCTCCCTTATGTGGTGCTGCTGTTGGGTTTTTTGCTTGGTGAAGCTACAAGCCAGAGGTAGAAGATGGTAACTGTAAACTTCCAAAGGCTTTGGTGGTAACTCAAGGATTTAAACTAAAGAGAGGAGGTCAAGAGCAAGCCTTGCACGTGGGTGCGTGCTACAAAGAAAATCAAAGGACCTTAGAGTAATTTCTAGCCTGAAATCTTTGAGGACCCAGAAAAAATATGATCTTACTCATCTCGGAGTTCTTTGAAAGAACTGTCTTGTAAAATTTTAGTTTGTGCTTTTGTGTTCTTCAGTTCTTCAGAACTGTCTTTTGACCTCTTAGCTGATCATTTGTCCATAAAGGAGAGCTATTAAAGAGAAGTCAGACTTCGCTAAGCACTTTGACAGTTGGATGTTGTTCTAATGAAATTTTGTTTAGGCTTTTTGATGTTAAGAGCTGAGAATTTCTTCTGTTCGCAGAAAAAACGCCATGTTACTTAAAGGAAACTGGTGTTCCTGCTAGGAGGATAGTCTTAGAACTAAGTTGTAGGATAGCCATTTAAAAATAAGGAAGTCGGAAGATCACTTTGGCAGCTGAAGGATTCTAAGTAAAAAAGTGTTTCCGTGAAGCCTGTTTTTGAGTATGATGTATTTAAAAACAAAAAAAGAATTTGAATAGGTGCTACAACTGTGTTTGTAATTAAATGGACTGAAATTTTATTTTAGCCGGATATCAGATATGTGACTTCTGAAACGTGAAAGCTAGCAATATTAGGGTCATAAACGTCATTAGATCTTCTAATTCTGTGGGAATAAATATGAGAAACTGGCATTAATAGTGTTGATAAAATGCTGTACTCAAATCTTGTTTCTCAGTTTCACTGCTGTGGCAGTTTTACAGAAACACTCACTTAGTACAGAAAATTCCACCTGCCTTTGATATTTTATGTCCATTACCAGTAATTACCCTAACCTCACTAAAACATGATGTGCCTGTCTAGAAGCTTAGCGTACATTTTCAAATACAGTTTCTTTTGGGGCACCCTTATGGTCTATATAGACTGATGGCATAGGGTTAGAAGTGTTACTTCAGGTTGTGTAGATAAGGATATGTATGTTTTAATCTTTCGTTACTGCTTGTGTGCTGCCAGTGTAACTATGGCTGCTCGGTCTGCTCAGTTCTGCGACTGTATGAAGAATTTCCCTCTCGTGTGATTTGGATGCATGGGGATATCCGTGTTGGCATCATTTCTTCTCAAGTATTACGCAAAGTTTCTAGACTTACACCTTTTCAAAGGTTTTTTTGGTCAAATGTCAAAAATTGTGACTGACCTGAACTGACAGAAATTGAGGGGGAAAGTAAAGAAAGAAAAGAGCTAAGACTGTGCTGGGAAAAAAAAACCCAAGCGTGTTTTGTGAAAAGCGAGAGGAACAAGAACAGGCATGTACTTGAGAAATGTGCTGCTGTTTGAGCGAGGTGTGGAGGCTGGATGGTGCTTGAGCAGCAGGAGCAGGGCCACACAGCTTTCAGGGAACGGAAACCGCTGAGGTACAGTTTTCTGAAGATTACGGAGTCCTTCTCCGGCTTCTCAGGTTCCCAGCCTCAGCCAGGAGAACGGGAATGGGCTGCATCTGTGTTTTTCTGCCTCTAGTAATTAGTGCTGCCTTACCTCACCAGTTCATTTGTTGTACCCCTGTGTAGCTGGAAAATTCTGTTTCTAAAATGATCTGTGTGTGGCTTGGTAATTTGCCGTTCTGTTCGGGAAGCTATAGTGCAGCAGGGGAATGGAGACCTGGGAGGTTTTCACGTTCCCACGGCACCATGGGGAGTCCACTAGAAGCAAAGAAAAACAGCCTTTAGAAAGCGTATTTGTTAAAAAATAATGTAGGAATGGTTTACTTCCTTGCGGTGGCTGTCCTAGATTATAGGTAAAGGTTAAAAGGACCAGCTTGGCATTTTTCTGTATACAGCATTCCTTCAAGGTGATAAGAGAAAACCTGAAGTCTTTACGGACAAAACTTCCTCTGTTTTGTTGAGGTGAGAAGGAAGCAGTGGAAAAGGGGTTTTTGTAGGTCGTTAATTACGTGGTGGAATTCTGTAATCTCACACTGATCTTACTTAAACATATGATAATGCAAGATAAGACTCGTACTTAGGTGGAAGTTAATTTTGTTGTGGCCAGTAGCTTAAAAACTATGCATGTATAGGTGTGTGCCACCTAACTGTGACATTTTCTCCAAAATCTCTGAAGTTCTCAGCATTATTCATGCTTTTGACAGAAAATAACAATGTTTTATTAGGAGTGGCTAGGCTACAGCACAAAGTTTTGATATCTTTATGTGTAGTAAATGCGCTTCAAGGTGTCAAAGGGGAAATTGAGTGTATTGTGGAGAATGTGGCTATTTTCCTGTATGCACATTGAAATGATATAGTTTCCTTCTAAAAAAAGGAAACCAAACAAACTGCACCACCCCCCAAAAAACGCACCTATGGGGAAGGCTTCAGCCACTGCTAGGTGAATAACGTTGGAGGATGTCCAGGTGATGATACATCGGTAGTTTCCGGACTGAAACGTCTTCACTCAAGTTTGTTGTTATAATTGGAATAAACGATGAATCTGTATTGACCACCCAGAGGGGAAAAAGGTTTGTATGACTGATGTAATGCTTAGAGGGCACTCCCTCACTCTTAAGTCATCGCTTCTAATTAAATTGTGCTTGTCAAGTAAAGTGAGTGAGCTTTGTGCCTGTGGATTCACCTGGAATGAATGAATGAAAGTAATACAAAAAATGAAATCACGTCATTTAAATTAAGTCTAATAAGTACTTCCTTACGTTGTTGGTATAGTAGCTTGTTTCCCATCGAGCTATGTTGAAATGATGATCTTGTAGCTTAGTTTTTATTATTATTTTGAGCTGAAGTCATTATTATGTTGACCTTTCAAAACATTATTGCTAATGTTAAGAGAAGAGGAAGAAGGAATAGGGAGTTGAGGGAACTCAGTTCTGACGCCTTTGATAACAGGCAGGCAGATCGCAGAATGCACCGACTCCTGAAATTACTCCAATGTTTAGGACAGTCCAGACTTTGAGTGTAATGTTAATGTCCTTGTAAATCATATTTTGGCAAGCACATTCTAGCACATACCTCTTCTCTGTTCCAGACATAACAAAATTGAAGCTTGACAATGTTCAGATAATACATACTGTTGGATAACGTGTGCATTTAACATAACTGTTTAGCTATACTTGTTCACAGATTATTAAATGTTTTATTTAATTAAATTATTGACTTGATCTGTTCTTTTTCTCTCTTTTTACCCCTTTCCACCTCAGAGTGATAGCCTTTCAAGGTATGTGCAATTTAAACAAATCAATTTTAAATTGTTACAGTTTTTGTTCACATATTCTCATTTTAAGTTCTTTATGTACAAATTCAGCTTAACCCCGGTAGTCAGCTGGGTTGAGCATTAAAAGGCGTTAATGATATTTAACATTTGTGTGAAATACAGTTGTAAAGCTACAGTACTGAATATTTTTTTACATGTGTGGGTGGGATACTCCATTCTGGGGAATATATTGGAACTCTGTATTTGTAGTGTACGGAAGCCAGGCTGGGCATTTTGTGGAACACAGTGGATACAGTGCCATTCCCGGCAAATTTTTCAGTATGAAGTCAGATTTTACAAAGAAGAGAAGAGGTTCTTGTTGCCCCTCTTTTAGAATACCCTACTGAAAATTTTCTAAGGAATCTCAAGAAAAGTACTACAGCCTCTGAAAATCAGATTTCCTGAAGATTTGTTAAAAAGTAAATGCAGAAATATCAATAATTTTAAATTTTTTTTCATTTGTTTTTAGACCTTTAGAATTAATTATTGGATTTTATTATGTTTCGTCTGTGCTGAAAATCTGTTAAATAGAACTACTCCAGCACATGATCTGTGAAGAGTGAGCAGTGTGAAATTATTCTAAACTTTATTAACACTGGTTGTAATTTAGTGATTAACAGGATAAATACTTTGCTGAAGATTTGTTTCGTAAACTGCTTCTGTTAAAATACTAGAATTGACAACAAATAGGTTTGAAATCTCCTTGGTTTCTCTAATAAAACTTGGAAAATTCATCTAGACTGATATTTTAGAGATTACTTCTTTAAAACCCGTCAATTAAAGTAATACATTTTTAAAAAATAGGTCGTCTTTATAAATAAAGAAGAATTAAAGTATCTAAGCTAACATAAAGTCCTTTAAGACATGTAAATACTAGCTTGAATTAAATATTTTAATTTAAAATATTTATGTGCATATAAGACAGGCACTTACTTGGCAGAGTGAGCAATTTGAAAACATTTTCATACAGAATCCTGAAATACTGAGGAAATGTAAAAATTTGCATCAAATTAGAAGACAGTGGCTTAACTAAAATACATAATTGCATTTGGTTCATTTCAGCTGGGTAATGGCAAACTCACAACGTTTGATACAGTGAGTGCTCTCACTTCGAACGCAAAGGCAAAGAAAAATAACAACTTTTCTTTTACAGATATGAAACGGGATCCCTCAGCACGTCTTCAGGTGATCGTTACGATTCAGCACAGGGGCGATCGGCGTCACAGAGTTACCTTGAAGATCGGAAACCGTACTGCAGTAGACTAGAAAAAGAAGATAGCACTGATTTTAAGAAGGTATCTGATCCAGTAATTTTGGTGCAAAAATAGAATTTTATTCCTGTTTTTCATAAATTGTCTGGAAATAATCTCGCATTGCATCACAAATGCTGCTTAAAGCAACTCAGCTGCATGGAGGAGCAGAGCAACCACTACAGTGGGGAAAAATGCACGTTACAAAAGAGCTTCTGGCTTTTGCACTTTCCTCTTCGAGGCAAGGAAGAAATCCAGAGGAGCCAAGATACATTTTTAATGACTAATTCTATCATATTCTTTTTTTTAGTTGATTGTATCGTTAAAACTGCTTTATACATATGTGAAACCTTTTATTTTGTATGTTTGCTATCTCACATACATATAATGTAAAAATTTATTTATATCTTGCTTTAAATTAGAGGAGTTTGTCAAAAAGTTTACTGTGTTGTCTAATCTGTGAAGTTGGAAGCAAAAAAAGTGGCAGGTAATTTTTAATATGTGTAGGGTAAGTTATGTGCTCCCTATGCAAAGTTACTTGTTGCTAGAAATATTTGGTAACAGTTCTTTAAAGTACTTGCTAATTCTAAACATCTTTAAAATCTATAATGGATTTTTACTTCTTAGACTATTAATGTATTTGTTCATTTTACATGCAGCTCAATCATGGTTTTTAAATTTTTCAGCTAATCTCACTGAATTCAGTATTTTTTAAAATGAGTATTTTCTCTTAGCTTTATGAACAGATTCTAGCTGAGAATGAAAAACTGAAAGCACAGTTACATGATACCAACATGGAACTTACAGATCTTAAGCTACAGTTGGAGAAGACCACTCAGGTTTGTATAAAACAAAAGAGCATGTACTCAGCTGACGAAGTAGATAGCAAACTAGAAGCACGCCAGGCTATGGGCTGCTCTTTACTAGGCATCAGCTTTGTTTCTTATCCAAAGATGGGAGTGAAGAGGAGTACCTTTCTTTCTAGAGAAAAGAGCGCAAGATTCTGGTCTTCAGCTGTGAACAAAATGTGTGAGACTGCCTCCTGCTTATTTAAGTAGTAGTGGTTCTTGCCAGCATGTATCTGGAACTTCTTTGCAGGGTAGGGATAAATGCTTTCTTCACTGTTAAGCTTATATTCAAACTGTCAGTTGGGGTTGATTGATTAATTCATAAACCTGCTGGCAGATTGGCAGAGCCTGCCAGTCCTTCCTGGCTGGTTAGATAGCTTTATCTTAGAACTGAAGAGCAAATAGTGCATTCCAGTTACAGATAACTGCTGGCAGATAACAGTGCTGCGTACAGTAATACCAAATACATACACAACAGTTAAATTAGTCTTAAATTGCTGTAGAGTTTTCTATTCTCAGATTGTATTTGCCACAATTTACCTGTACTTAAGTGTCTTCTGTGTGTACCCCATAAGTATCAGTGAAGTACATTAAAAAGATGTTTGTTTTGTAATGCTTTTAGATAGAAATACTATATTCTCCTATTTGCCAAAGGCTATGTAGTGATTAAATTGCTTAGGGATGGTCACAGAGGAAGTGCCTGGTAAATCCAGTTCATTCTTCTTCAATCTTTATTTCAGCGTTACTTCCCTGAACACACTTTAAAATGGTTTTGAAGACATACTTTGGACAGAATACTAAAATGTCCAATTGAAATGGTTTTCCTCAGTTTTATGTTGTTTAAGAACAAGTATCAATGTCTTCATTAATTTTGTGTTTCAGAGACAAGAAAGATTTGCTGACAGATCACTCTTGGAAATGGAGAAAAGGGTGAGTTTCTGCCAAAGACCTCTTAAGTACTCCAGTTCAGGCTTTGTTTTAGTTTGTTTTGCAACCCCTAGCTTGGATATATTTAAGTGGCAACAGAACCCTTTCTTATAACTTGCATTTTTTAGAAGATTTGGGGATTTTAGGTTTTAAAGTGGCAATGAATGTGAGATGCTGTGAGATGGAATTACTCTTCAAAATTGCCTTCAGGTTGCTTCTTGGTTTGTGATAACCAGGTTCTAAACCCCACTGCCCTCCAGGGGTCTGCCGCTCCTTCCATCTCATCCAAAACAATGTTGGCACTCCAGAGGGTTAAGCAGATTCAGAGTGTCTCATCTTTTAATGCATTTCCAAGATTCAGAGACTTTAATTTCCTCAGAGCTTTCCAGAGGCATGCATGTTGTTTTACCAGTTATTTGTTGGTAATGCAGTAGCTGTTTCTGCCTCACAGATGTAAGACCTTAAACCTGCTAATGATATAAAATTAATCATAATCTCTCTCTTTCCTTGTACTGTAACTTTTTCCAGAGGGAATATGATACTGAGGCAAGGGGGAAGAATGAGTAAGCAGTGTGGGAAGAGGGGCATCAGGGTCAGAGACAACCCTCAGTTGAATGGGAAAGGAATCATGTCATAAATCCGTATTTCAGAGGGACTACAGGAGTTATTTCAGAAGCTGGACACGTGATAATTTGAGGCTGTAGTTTCACGCTAGTTTAAAATCCATCCCTATAAAAGTTTAGCTCCACAGCAGTGTAAAGCAAACTACGTTGGTTTTGTTGTGGTCCTGGCTTCCCTCATGACCCTGGCCACATGTTCCTTTCTCCTCCCCTGATCCTGGAGTGACATGAGGCCCTTAAATGGGAAGAAAACTGAATGGACTTTGACAGTAATGAGTGATAAGGTATACATTTATTTCTCTTTGGTAAACTTCGCATTCACTAGCCTTTTTTGTTTACTTTCCAGTATTTCAGGTTTATAAAACAATTTTCAGTTCTACAAACCTGTCTGTTGTATAAACAAACGCTTGGTAGACTCTATAGGGCACATGGAGAGATGTAGAAATACTCTCAGGCACTTCCTGAAGTTCCATTATCTTTATCTTAATAATCTCTCCAGATAATTGCAGCAGCCTTTTAGCACCTATTACTCCTTGATTTTTTGGCATCCTGCTGTAGACAGCGATTTCATCAGTAAAAAAGCTTCATCAGCAGCTTTAATTGGTTTCATGTTTCCTGTCATTGCCACACAATTGGACTTTTAATTATTTCATAGGTTTAGCTGCGTCCATTACTATATAGGTTCCATACCACAGAGCATTCAGTTTTAAATTACTGCTTTGCGTTTTCCCAAAATAGGCCATTGCATTAAAACAGTTGGCTATATTAGAAATTCTTGCACCTGTTTTTTGTAAAGACATTTAGTCCAACAGCAAAATGTCTTTCAGAAATCTTACTCTTCCTAAATGTATTAGTATTAAAGCTAGCAGGTAAAAAAATAAAGTTAGTAATAATGCTCCATGGCTGAAACATAATTTACACCAGATTCAGGAGATGTTCTTTGTATTTTATAATTTTAAACTTCTTTTCAGACAAGAATTTAAAACAGGAATTTCTTTGTATTTCCCTTGTTGTTGTTAAAATCTGGAATTACTTTTGCTTTGAAAGTGACTGAAGCAGGATTCTCAGCTACCAGTCATCAATAGCCGATCTCTAGAAATAAGCTTACCAAATTCAGAATTTAAGAATAATTTTAAAGACACCTTTTTAATGTGTAATGTAACAATATAAATATAAAAAGTAGAAACAAATTGTAGAGCTTTTCTAAGTATACTTTTCCAAGTATATGACTTCACTAAAACAAAACATAAAACTGAAGATGTTTATATAAATTACATAGAGAAAAGGGGAGGAGAAAAGTACAGTGGTGAGAATAAATTGGAAGAAATAAAAGGCTGGCAGAGAAAAACCTGAAGGCATCTTTGAACTATGACATTTTCAAGCTGAAACATACCTTTTCAGTAAAGAAGATGGGAACATTTATTAAACCTAGAATTGCACAGTGGTCAAACTTAGAAAATACTGGCTTTAAATTTTATTTGAAGTCAGCCTGCAGAAGTGGGTTTCCATAATGTGATTTGGTGATGCATGGTCAATATTGTTCATTTGAGAACTGTTGACCAGTAAGGGGCTATTTCCTTGGGGGTGGGGGTACAGATTGGATCACAGATACAAGGTCCTAGCAATAAATAGGCAAAAATAAGGGTTTCATTTACAACCTGTCACTCTGAAAAGTATGCTAAAAGTCCTTTGCAGAATTTCATATGGTGTGATAATAAAACTCAAACTGCCACGTTTCATTCTGGATTAGAATTCAGAAGTGTAGGTACCTTTAACCAGATTCTCCCAAATTTAGAATTCATCAGCTGGGAATTTGGGTTGTGGAATGCTATGTTTTCTGGTGTTACTGAATATACAAATATATGTAGGTACATACATCTGGTTTTACTTGTTAATAATTCTGTAACTCAGGTCAATTTTTCACCTGTATTAATCCCTGTACCTCAGTCTCACTGCACCAAGCCTGTGGTTCCTAGTTGCTCTGATAAATACAAATGAGCTATTGTATTTTATAAGATGGGAGATTAGCATGTATTTTTTTCATTTTGAGGGTTACAAATGTTCCTTGTGGAACCTTATGGAGTTCTTGAAGTATATCATAAAATTTTAGACTGTATAAATTTCAAACCCTTTCTTTGAGTCCAAGGACTAATACTAAATACTAAATAATACTGGCAAATCTTCCCAGTGAAACTGCAATGTGTTATTTTGTTGGCATTCATCAAGCCAGTTCCTGAAAGAGTAAGCAGTTAGGAAAAAGAGAAGCATAGCTTCATCTAATCAGAACAGTATGTTTTTAGAAAAAATCTTGTATCTAGGCCAGTACACTTAAATGTTTCTTTTGTAGAATGTAAAGTATACAAAGCCAATGAAAGAAGGATTTTATTTGATTGGCTTTTATGGTTAATAGTTGTTCTTAGCCAAGGTCAACATGCTAGTGAAGCAAATGCATCAAAAGGACTAAGAGTTTCTAACCATCTGAAATTTTGAGGTCTGATCATTCATCTCTTGGTAATCACAGGAATTGTCAAATACTGCTTAATATAAGAACACTGGTAATATATGTTCTTCTACAAAGCTAGTAGGTAACTGATACAATTCTAAGTAATATAAGATGGTGTGGGTTTTTTGTTAGTCACTTGCTTACTGCAGTTAACTCGCTGGTATGCCCGTTACTATCAGTCAGTATCATTATGGGAAAAATCTTAACTCGAAGGAGTTATCAAGTACTAACAACTGCAGTAATCTGTTACTTTGATAAACCTTTAAAGTTGTTTGCTAAAATGGGAAAATGTTGGGTTATAACTGCACTATGATTAAACTGAATTCAAATGATTTATATCTGAAAGGTGACCGGCAAGAGTCAGTATCTACTGGGCGGTATGATCTAACCAAAGTTTTACACACCTCAGTCAATGCTGCTTGCTGTTTGCATAACACCGTTGTATGCAGATGCATATGTCCACTTCGCAATAATCTGTTGCTTTTGCCTTTCACACTTCGGAAAAATCTGAATGTAGAATACTGATAACCGCAGCTGCTTTTAAACAAGACACACTGCATTGTCTGACACAGGAAAGCAAGCAATCAAGCTATAAACCCCTGAAGTCTATTGCATTAGCTATTCATCTGTCAGATGTGTTGAAAATTAGCTTTAAACGAAGTAATGTAATTTAGAAATCTGGTAGTGTGTCTGCACTGCAGACTGCAGCATAGTATAGAAAACCCTCAGCTAACTTTCAATAAGCTAGCTTGGGTGCTGTAATCAGTGTAATCAAAACAGCCTGAAGTTCTCCACAAAGGATGATTTCTCCTATTTCTTGGGTGAAAAGAAAAAAAGGAAAATAAAACTATACTAGAAATGCAGAAAATGTTCAGGAAACATTTACTCAAGAAGCAAGTGGTCTTACGTAGCTAGGTTTCTTTGGTACTCAGCTGAACTCCTTTAATGTAAATATGGGTGTATCTACACTACCTTGCAGTTTATAGTCTGGACAGATTCCACTGAGCTGAGACAGATGTTTCAGCTACGTTTCCTTGTCTATGAAAGCTTATGCTTTTGTGCTTGTTTCTTTTAATACTCTTGTTTGTTTCTGATAATTTTCTGCATTTCTTGTATATTGAACTATTACAGAAGCCTAGCTTGTGAAAAATAAATCCAAGCAAATGGTACTTACAACCTGTCTAAATTTGTGTGAAGGAAGGGGTGTATTTTGTAGGACTTGATGTAAATTTCTATATCTCTTCCTCCTCATATATTAAAATTCCATATTGACAACATTTCTGTATATCACTGCCATCACAAGTTTCCTGTCCACACTGTGCTTTTGGTTGTATGATCTTTGAAACTTGGAAGTATTTCACTGTTACCACAATATTTACAAGCAGTAATTTTTAAAAAAATGTATTATTCAGTGTTAACACACATCTTTTGATTTAGGAAAGAAGAGCTCTAGAAAGAAGGATATCTGAAATGGAAGAGGAACTGAAAGTAAGTAAACTATTACATGTTAAACTATTAATAACAAAGTGTATGACTATGTCAGTGCAACATGTAGTCTGGCAGTATTACTGGTCTCTATATTTTCACTAGAAAATAACTGTGTTGTAGCTGCATTTCAGAATCACTCATGTCATACAGCTTGTAGTGAAGCTGTTACGTTGGCATAAGCAGTCATACATGTAGGACTTCTAAGAAGGTGCCGAGATTTACGCTTCCGTAACATACTGGCTAACAGGAAACATTCAGAGATGGTTTGAGTGAAACATACCTTGATCTAATTAAGATGGAATTGCTATCTATGATTTTGATGTGACACCGTATATTTTATTGAGTTAAAAATAATTGTAGCATATAATTCCATAGATATTTAAGCATTAAATGCTGCTTTAACTGTTATCTCATGCTTTCTAAATTATGTATTGGACAGCATGTTACCAGTATCAAAAGGAAAACTTTCATTTTTATACAGTGAATAATAATCAGGTTTTAGTTAACAAAAATCAGTAGATAGATTTTAGACACTGACAAATAAGTAATGTTTACCACATGCACTGATTTCTGGTTTTGGGTGGGGGTTTTTTTTCAGCTATCTATAAACTGAATCCCAGTAATACCTTTCTGGCTCTTTTTTTTTTTTTTTTTTTTTTTTTTTTTAGCCAGTCATGGTATGACTTTTCTCATTTCCTGGTTTATCAGTGTTACATCCTCTGATATGATTAAGGGTGAGGAATTTGGCAGGTTTGTTTTGTATTATGTCCTTGGATATAATACTGGACAGGGCCAACCAAACTGGTAGAATTAAAGTATGACTAGAAAACTAGTGGGACATGATGAAATAGAAAACATTTTTGCACTCCAGAATTTTAAAGAAGAACCACTATTTTGACATTTGATGTTTATCATTGGTTAATAAAAAGTTTCCTTTCAAGCTCGTTTTTGAGCTCCCTCTGGTGCTTGGAAACGGCATTAGCTTCCAAATGCTTTTCATTACAATACATGCACGAAGTTTTGTTGAAGTAATTGAAGCCGACAGGCAGATGTAGGCAGAAGGCAACCACAATGCCTCCAGCTCCCTTGGATTCAGACCAAGATAGTTTGCTGTAAGGGAGGACGTGATGTCTGTGGTTCCTTGGGGGGGGTCTTTACACGTGAAATTATGTAGAAAGCAAACTATGGTATAAGAAAATAATTCTAAGAGTGGAAGACAGAATGTGAGCTTCTATCATCAACCTGTAAATTCTGTTAGGGAAGGCTGGGCTTCCGAGAAAAACAGAGAATGCAAATATAATGTCTTTTTTTTTTTTTTCAAAAGCTTACTTTCAATAAGCAGTATGTGAAAGTTTTGAATGAAAGATTAAATAATCTTCCTATCATTTGTTACACTGCCATGTAAAAGTATATGTTAAATGTGTCATTATTTGTAGACTTTTGAATAGGAGATTTAGTTTGTGCAATTAGGATGTTAAGTAAAGAATTCCAGGAATAGCTCTCATTGTTCATGTATCCTGAACTGTTTTGGAAAGCTGTGACTAATCACTGCTGGTTCTTAGATTGCTTTTCAAGAATGTGCCACTTGTTTGATACTTTCCTTTCACAGCAACTTATCTACTTTAAACAGGACTGTCTCTCCTAAGTTTTCTTTCAGTTCTGCTCATCTCTAGTTCTTATAAACATAATACACATGGGGGTTTTTTTCCTCATTTTCACTCCGATTTCTTTGATTCCTGCAGAACCTGCAACAAATAAAGCAGATTCAATCTTTGAGACACATAAATGAGCGACTGGTGACTGAGAATAGGGCCTTGACCCGAGTGGTTGCCAAGCTGTCAGGGTCCTGTAGGCAACTGCGCTCTGTGGACTTGTAATTTCTTCCTTCTCCTTTGTGTAGCCAGGCAGGTGTTGACATATTCAGCTTGTGCTTGGGTAGAATTTTAGTATTAACACTTGTGTGTCAGAAACTGACTTACTGCTGCTCGGTTATGGAAGTGTGGCTAAAGCATGGTGTCCGGTGTACCAACTACAGGTGTCACAGATGTGTTGGTATGGTGTGGTATTGTCCTTACTAGCACTAAAGCTTGCCCTCGCTTACTTGAAGATAAGCTGGCAGTGATCCAGGAGACCTTTGACATCTTAAAACCTTGGCAACAATTGAAAGGATCTGAGTTTGCACTAGGGTACGCTGCAGTCACTCCCTTGTTTGGATGTTTGAGTAAATGCTCAAACAGATTTGCCTCTAGTTTCCTAACAAATTGAAATTAAGAATAGAGCTTTCTTACGGCAGTATAATTGAAGGGCATAGAACTGATACAAATCTAGTCTCAATTAAAGAATGTTTGAGAACTGGTTTCAGTGCTGTGCATTCCTGAACAGTTGCATTAGCAACTTCATTTCTAACATTTGTGTGTTTTAGTGTTTAGAGGGGACCAAAGTCTTTTCTTTCAAGAAATGTACTGGAATTTGAAGTCAATTAATATTTTCACAGAATAACTTCCCATGTGGTTCTGGCCAATCCTTATGTTTATCTAGACAGCTTAAAATATCCAGTTTTAGCACTAGGTTAAGGTTATTGATTTACATTGCTTCATATGTAGGCATTCCAGTCGTGGACCAGAATCCTCTAATGCATGGACTGTGCAAGCACAGACACAAAAAAACCTGCCTAGTGTGTCAGGTTGGTTCATACTTACTAGGTCACCTGGTTCAGTCCCTTTCTGTTAAAGGTATGAACTGCTTTGAGTTTCATCTTGGAAAAAAATGCCAGTTTGTTGCCCTTGGTGTTACTGCAAGGCTATTTCAGAAACCCACTGAAGGCTCAAAACTTCTATGAGGAACAAAATGTGGTTTCATTCCACACCAAATCTATATTCCTTTCTTCCTCTTATATAACAACTGTATAGGATGGAGGTTTCAGTGAGCTTTTAAGATGTGTAGGTGAAAAAAAAATTTTTTTTCTTCTGCACGGTGACTCTTGCTAAACTGCTTTGCCTCGCCTACCCCCTTCCCACTTTAGAAGCAAGGCGATGAGTGCGCGTTTTTTCATTTCGCTCAGAGTCCAATCTCAGGTTTTCCCCACTAAGAGGCATGAAATAAAGAGAAGGTTTATCCTTTGGCTTCGTGTCTTCCTGGAGTTGATCTAACAATAGGATATGGATAGAAAGGTTGTTCCTGGTCCAGGCTCTGCATTCCTCAGTGTTCCCTTATGTTAACCCTTGCTGAGTGAGTCAAGTCAGCTCACTGACCTGGCTGAAAAGAAATCCTTTTATTCGTTATATTACTTGATCTGTCTCTCCCCAGCGTTGCTGAATCACTAAACTAACACGCAGAAAGCAGCAGGAGCGTACTGCTGCATGAGGAGGGAGAGCTGTCCCTTTAGGGCAGCGCATCTTGCATCAGCTTCAGCCAACAATGTGTTTTTTCAACGCAGCTGAGCTAATCTAATGACTGCTGTCCATAGCCACATGTCCATACCATCTTTTTTTGCTAGCACTGGCATTCCTTTAACCACGGTAAGCCAGCTCAGGGTGTTAACCCACAGAAAACTATTCAGTATTCCTTTTTGTAGGGGGAGTTTTCAATGGCAGATCACTGTGGAGCTTGAGGAGTCTGGCTAGCAGAAGAAAAGCAGTGGAAACACGGCAGGGAGGCTTGACATTGTGATGGTGGCTTAACCATAGCAGCATGCTTGATTAATCTGAACAGGTACCTTAACTGTTCATGAGCTTTTGTAATCTTAATTTACAAAGCTGTTTTTTAGCTAAAAACTGCTAAATCCTCCAGCAAACACAGACATTATTATTACTGTACAGATCTGAGTTGGCTCCGCATATGTCAGGTGCTTACTGAATAATTGTTTGCTCAACGACAACACTGCAAAGTTACTAGCTAGTCATATAATACAGATAGGCAAAATAGTGCCTTTGTAATCTTACTGAGTAATCACAGGAAGATACTTCACTATTTTAGTGAGAAGCATATTGGAATTCAAAGTGTTAAGTACAGTGTGTAACTGTAACGTCACCGAATTTACTGCAAAGCTTTTTTTTTTCCCTGCCTCTGCACGTTAAAGGTCTGTGGTGTCACCTCGTGAGAAGTTTGAGTACCGTAGGAATGCGCTGCTCCAAGAAAATTGTACAGATATCTTTGGCTAGGTTTAAAGTATGTGGGGATTAGTATAGATGAGAAGCATTAAGTATTTTAGGTTACTTGAGCTTATCCTTCCTGATCAATCACCTATTACTCATGACTGCTTTTGTCTCCTACCAGTCTTCCCCTATTCTTTAGCAGACTCACAACCAAAGGGAAAATACTTTCTAATACCTGTTCTGCCTATTAGTTTAATCAGGATTAAAATCTATCTACAGAGATTTGCAGGTGTATAATGGTAATGGATTATGTTAAAGCTCTAAATTTGAACAGCGGCTTTTTTGTTAAAATAGTTCACCAGAAAATACACTGCTCTGTGGGTCTGCCCGTATGTAACTAAGCGTTAAGGGCTGCATCTCTCTAGTCAGTAAGTTGAAAGAGGAGTGTGACATTCCTGGAGTTACCTGGAGGTTTCATTGGGTGGCATACACGACAACACTTGTCGAGATACCCATTTAACAAGAACAAACCCAAACTCCCTTGGTTCCTTGTGCACAGCTAGATGAAGGCTGTTGTGGTTTCACCCAGGATCTTTGGTATGAAGTCCGTAACAGAATGAAAAGGAGGAAGGAAAGGTTTTAGTTGCTTTGCCTGAACAAGTGGCTGTTTCATTGTTTGCAGATACACGTCATGGAACAACCCCAGGTTTATCCTAATATTACAGGTGCATGCAGAAATGCATGGTACACGTGCCTGTTACCTGGATGTGACCCCTAGCACGTGTATCCCAGACAACAGTAGTTGTTTTTGACAGCTTAGAAAGCTTAACACAGGTAATACTTGAAAATTGCCAAACGATTACTTGTGCTGCCCAATTTCAAACATCTTGATGTGGGTTTTGAAAGTAACGAGCATTTTACAGCACTTTCTGTTCAGAGCACAGCTCTCACTTGGCTATAATGGAAGCTTCCTTGTGACTCCGTGAAGAGCTCGGTTTAGGTGGCTTGCCCAGGTTAGCAGAGTCATTTTGTCTTACTGTAATTGTAGAGACCACCTTTTTCCCTTTTATGATCTCCTGGCGTCTTCCTTTCACATGCTTTGGCATTTGCTGGTAAATAAACTAGAGATCCAATAACCTCAGTCATCTTCAGTGCACCATCGTGTTTCGCTCTGTGAGAGCGTCTGCTGTTTGGTGAACCGAGTGTGGACCGGAATCCCTGAGAGGAGGTGTGTAAATGAAGCCTCTAGTGTAATGCACGGTTAATTAACCCTGCATTTTTAAACTTCTCAGTGTTTTCTGTTCCATAATAATGTTCTGGATATAATCAGATTGGAAGTATAATTTTGCGTGAATAAAACGAAAACAAAACTAGTGGCAAGGAAATTTCATCATGAAAAATTATGTAGCAGTTGTTACATAGGTCACTAGCTGGACTTAGACCTCTTGCACGCACTTGCACTTGAGGTTACTGAATAACTGCTGTGCAGGAATAGGCTGTTACCTCCTGCGTAAACGTGCTGCTGGAAACCATACGTGTAATTTAGCCATGAGTATTATAGGTGGTCTGTTACCAGTGTGTGAATGTAGATACAGAGAACTGCCGCGATTCCTTCTGGTTTCTCTGACAAGTTAAATTCTCCCAGTGCAAACCTCTGTGTGCTGACTTGTCCTCCTTTCCTGTCTGGTCCTGTCCAACTCTCACCTCACTTGGCTTCTGCCTTCCAGCTTTTGTGCTTGTGTGTCACCCATCTCCTGTGGCAACCTTAACTTGCCATCTCCTAACTTGTATGCCTGAGTATGCAGCCTGGTGTTTCAGTGATCTCTTTCAATGATCTGATCTTGTGTGAACTATGCTATTCAGGGATACGATCTCAAATTATAGGATGTGTGCTTCAACACGAGTTTGGAAGGGGTTGGAGGAATAAAGCTATGCGCTAACGAGCTGAATCACACTTTATCTGATCAGGATGAAATCATCCAAGAGCACAGTGGTAGATATGCTTAGCCACAGCATGTTTTTTTGAAAGCGTGCAAGTGCAGTATGGACCAAGCCTCTTTAAATTGGTGGTAATTAACATTTTTTGTTTTGCACTGAAATTTGAAGCATTTAGTTACTTTCCTCACGCTGCTATAAATGCTTTTGTTAGAGGCTTGTCATCTGCACCGAGTTTTAGTGCATCTAGTCCAAGCAACTGAAAACTCCTAATCTATAACTCTTAACTGTATCATGCTAAAAGGCGAGATTTTTCTGAACTGCTGATACGAAGGGGGAGAACTGCCAAGATGCTTAAGCTGAATAAAGATTTTTATCCCCAGTGCTTTTCTAGTCTTGCTGCTTTTACTTGGGGTATAATAGCAAATAACCATCATGTTTCATTTTTCGTAGATGCTACCAGACCTGAAGGCAGATAACCAGAGGCTAAAAGATGAAAATGGGGCCTTGATCAGAGTAATAAGCAAACTTTCCAAATAAAGGGTTTACTACAGCAGCAAATAACGGTATTGCACATCACTAGTAACTCCAGTGGACCATAGTATGGCAGTCACTGGAAGTGTGGGAAGATCCCTTGGAGACTGTCATTTTCAGATATCCTGCCAAACGCCCTCTTACCTGTGTGTTTTTTTGTATCAAGATCATTGTTTCTGTTAAAATGCAGCTGCTGAGAAGATAAAATGACTGAGAAATCTTGTTTACAGCTACAGCATAATAAGGAAAGTGTTCAAGGCCAGATACGCCTCAGATATTTAACCAGTAAGCCTTAGTTGTACATAAACACTTTTACATCAACAAAAGCTTTCAGCTCTCACAGAAGACAGTTACTCGATGATGTTTTTGTTGTGCCACAATTCCCAGGTTTTTTTCTATATTCAGTTTTTCCTTAAATCTTAAGTTTGGAATTTTTTTCCCTTCTAATTATTCATGTACCAGATTTTCTTGTACAGTGTTTTCACAGCTTTACCATTTGCAGAGACCACACACCCTTTTAAATTACATATTTGTGTAGCTACCTAGAGTTGTATCGTCCAACCACCTGGAACAGAGATGTTTGGTGGAACATTTGCTTTCACTGTTTGTGCAATATGCATTTATTTCCTATACAAAATGCTTTAAAAGTCAGCTGAAACTAGAAATATTTTAAGAGTCCTGTTTTCTGCCTTTATTGGTCACTTTAAAAAAAAAAAAAAAGTTTGTAGTGAAAGATGTTAGATCCTGTAATCGTCACATTCATTTGAGCAGGTACTGAGTGATGCTGTATATATAAATGTGTACTGGTTTGATTTTTCAGACCACCACGTGGCATGCTTGAATATATTTCCCTATTGCAAATGTCTGTTAATGCAAATTAGGCTACTCCAGAATAGTGTGTTTAACAAAGTTCATTAATTTTTATGGTATAAAGAATTTAGACATTGTACATTGTATGGAGCCCTATCTTTACAAAAGGTCTAAACTATATGAAATACTTTATTATCTTTTCCTCCCATTTTTTTTCATTTGATAGTGTTCACCATAATAAAAAGTTGCATAACTATAACTGCTTCACTACATTTCACATACCTGTATTTATCTGAGTGCTGTCCAAAACTGTTGTGCTAGCCAAAGTAATGTACTAAATCATTTGAAAAACATAACCCATTACACTCACATTAATGTTTATATGCACTGTTGTTGCCATGTGAGAAGGCATCCAATTTGATAACGCCATCATGTCAGACCATTTTATACATTTCAGTGGCCTTTAAAAACAAAACAAGTACTTAAGCGAAGACTGCTTTTGTTAGAAACAGCTTTTATATTTTTCACTAAACCATTCAGAATACGACATCCTATTGGCACATAGTTTATTGCCTAAAACCACTGAACAGATCAGCCATGAAAACAAATTGTACATTGTAAAGCTTGTAGTAGCTATTGTATTATTGATTATATTGTATACTATATTAAATGTGAATTTGTACCCCTTCATTTAAAAAGGTCATTGTGTTCTACTGCCTACTTGGGGGGTGGGGGTTAGTTTTATGGGGGTGGGATATGTTTTGGTAAGGAAGACATGATGTCCTCTCTCTGTTGATTGGTTTTTTGAAGATGTAAGGTTATGCTCTTACTACCACGCTCAGGATTCTTGATTTTAAAGGTACACAGATAGTTTGAGATATCTTATTGTAATGGATCTGTATGAGAGGTGGGTCTGAACCGTAGGGACTTCCATTGTCTTACGCTAACATAAAGAATTGAATGGCTGCAACGTACTGAGTTCTGTTACAAGACAGTTAGGCATATTCTGGATTATATTTGGTAAAGTTTGGGTGCCTGTGAATGAATAAATACGTGTTTCTAATATTTTAGTGTTTTATATTTAGGTTATTTATTCTTTATATCTAAAAAAATGAATGGCTACTGTGCTATATTGATTTTATTGGTAGTACTGAGCAGACCTTGTATCTGCATGAAACTAGTTGCAAAACCCACTATTTTGGAAAAAAAAAAGTTGTATTTTGACATATACAAATAAAATGAATACAAACTATTTTAAATGTGTGAAAGTTTTACTGAGAAGACATTGAAATTTGTTATGAATTTAAACCACGTTCTAAGTTTGCTATTTAAATTCTTTGGTGGGCATTTTTCATTCATTGTGTTACTTGGGTGGAAGGTTCACGTACCTTTCAAAGATTGTGATCAAATTGTGATTATTTGCACATCATTGTACATGCACATCTGTAAATGCAACAGTAAAAATGCCATATTTATGCATTCTGTAACAACTTGGACAAATGTTTATACGTTTTACATAAACCTGTCTGTGTGCAGAATCTGAGAACCATTTTTTATGTGATACTAACCGAATCTCACAAAGCAATTGCTAAACTTGTGTCACCCGTCTTACTGTACTGATTGTGTTGCAGATCAAACACATCCCCAGAAAATCAAGCTACCACAGAGAGAAGATGGGTAGTAGAGGACTATTTTATTATTTAGGAGACAATTTGCGTATGAGAAGTGTATTATTGCTGGCTGCAGGTTCTGGCAAGCTTTCTTAAGCAACTGATGGCTTAAATGGTAATTCAGAACAGCAGCTTAGATTTTCAGGGGACTTGTCACCATGTGGAAAGGGATCTTTATGTCCCAGAATTAACATCAGATACACATGGAGGCATGAAAGTAGCTGGTGCTGGAGAGTTACGAGGCAGAGGGCATGCCCAGAACCAGCCCCAGCCATGAAGGAAGCCGTAACCGCGGGAGGAGGAGTGACCGACCGCCCCTGGGAAAGCAGCCGGAGCAGCAGAGTGCAGGGAGGGTGGAGGCAGTGGCTGCCTGGGGGCTGCCTGACCTCGATGGCTCCAAACAGTAGCAGTTACCTAGAAGAAAAGACTCGGGAGCTGGAACTTCATTTTTTGCCCACCTCGTCTCCCTCATCATAAACAATTCCCTCTGGACCTCCCTAGTTCCTACTACATATCGCTTTCAGACTTTTGCTATTTCCTTGCCAGATTCCCAAAAGAGCAGTTATAATTCATATTGTGTAGGTTGGTGCATTTGTTTGCTCAGCACCAAGTACAAAACGTGAGTCTCGGTATTCCCCCCTTTAGAAATATCTTCCATGCTAAACTTTGGTTGCGCTCAGATTAATGTTAAAGCCATGAGTATTAATCTTACCTATTCCGTATTCCTGGCCGCTGTCCGTTTGGTCTTTTAAGAGCAAATGTGTTGTCACAGAACAAGTATCCTCTCGTTTCTTTTTTAGAAAGAGGAACTATTTACGTGTCATCTTACAGAAGAGAAAAAAAGCATGCTTTTGGGTAGCTGAAGGTACCTGCTTTAGGAGATGTGCGTCAAGGGAGAAATTATTTCCTTCACCTTTACCATACAGAAATGGGCTCCATACGAGATGGCGCCTACCCCTGCCAGCTGACTTAACCATGAGGTTTATAGTAAAGAGTGAGGGCACCACATAATGCCAAAAACATCCGTATGACGGTAGACAGGAAATGTACACAAAGAAAAGCAGGTGGCGAGGAGGAAGTATGCCACGATGCCGGACGTGGAAAGGCAGCCGCATGTCAGAAAATGAACAGGTCACACGGAGAAAGGCAGGGGACACGCCAGAACAACACTGGTCCGAAGTCAGCGTTCAGGGCCCCATCGCATTTGAACTCGGGAACAGAGAAAAAATTGTCCAGAGCTACCAACAGTGTGAACTATGCCTTGCTGCGGGCTTGTAATACTGCTCAGAGGAGGTACTAATTTCTTCTTAAATGAAGGGATTGTGAGAAGAATCATTACACTGACTGGTACTTGATCTCGGTGCTCCTGGCAGTGGCTTGGCTCTCCGCAGCTGGCACTTTACAGTTCTTTCACGGGCATCTTAACGTCTTAACCCACCCGTGTAGCTCCTACGGAAAGGCACACGCACCTTCTTCTCTCTGTGGCGTTGCTCGTGGTCTTGCGGCAGAAGCATAAACGGAGGGGGCCAAGTCTGCCAGGCTGCGGCGCGGGGCAGCCACAGGTCCCTGCAGCTGCGCCCAGGCCTCCCGCGGGGCGAGGGGTGCCGAGGGCTCGTGGCACCTCTGGCCTCCAGCCTGTCCGGTATGGAAGGTGTGGGCAGCCACGTTCTCGGTTACACTGGAAGTCACTTTTCCCCTTTCAGTGGTAGCTTCAGCTTCTCCAGTTTGACATGGTGCAGTGTCGACAGCACTTTCGACACTTCAGTTGTGTAACTGAGAGGTTAATATGTTTTATAGATTAAATTTAATTTCCAGCTACAATCTGAAGGACTGTCACAGCAAAACACAACGCAAATTCACTACGTAATGTACGGTTTAAAAAAGAAAAACTCCACAGCCATGCAAATATGACACAATTCTTTGTGGAGCCTATTTTTAGAGGGTGGAGAAGCCATTGTAACTGCATTGTAGAGGGTTGCTTTACCACCTGCTTTAAATCTTGGAATAGTTTTATTACAGCTCTGCTGGTCACCTCCGTGAAATTGCAGGTTTGTTTCGCCATGCAGGAATAGCCACTCTGCCTGCTGGGGGACAGAAGAAACGATTTGCTGAAGTTTTTCAGAAGTTGTCGTGGTTCATGGTTATGTCCACAATGTTAACGCTTAGCTGTGGTGATCCAGCTTCCTCGAGTTCTTAGGTCAAAGCCACTACTAATGAGTAAAAAATGCTGGTGATGAGAGTTACTTGCTTTACAGTTGTGATTGCAAGAGCAGCAGTTCGGTTTTGTTAGAGAGTAATAACGAGTAGTATTGTGCTCTGCCTCAGCATAGATTTAAAGTAAGACTAGAACCGTCCTATAGGTGACTGCAGGTTCCAGCATAGAAGACAGAAAAAAAAGAAAACAAAGCCTCCCAAACCCACAATGAATTGCTCACACTTTAAAGGGAGAGCTGCTGCCACACTGATGAAGTCATCAGCTATTCTTGCTTGTGTCAGCACCTCCCCATTTTGTATAACTGATTAGATAGGAAAAGTATGCAGCCTTTAGAGAAAGGAGGAACTGTTCGCTTTTCCTCTAAAAACATCACCTGCTGGATGTCTAACGTTTCTGATCTGGCCCAGGGATAATTACAGCAGGGACAAAAGCCCCACATTCCAACCCTAATTATTTCACCCTTCTTACTTGGGTTCTACACGTCTGTTTTGCAAACCTATTAAAGCTTAGCAAAAGCAGTTCGCCAAGACAGCACAATTCATCTTCCAGCGTGGTCTTTTCCCTTTGTTTTATTTGCTGGAGAAAAAAAAGACGTGGGGTTGCGGGGTGAGAAGAACCTCTCGAGTTCCTTGGTACGGTCTGTCTGCGCTCCGCCTGCTCCACTACGGGGTCCTGTGAGCAGCGACTCGCTGGGCTGAACTCCTCTTCAGCAAACCGCTGCAGGGAGAAGCTGCTGCAGATCCCGCTGGCCTCTGCGTCCCGGCGGCACGGCACCGCACAGCTGGCTGCTGCGCCTCCCCTTGCCCCCTCATCTCCCCCCCAAAGAAAACGCAAAAATAGCCCCGTTGCCCTCATTTGTGCCTACGTTACGTACCCCTGTTTTAACGAGGTGTCTCTCCCTCAAGAAAGGACAGGCCTGATCTGAGGGAGTTGCTACATGACAGCTAAAATGAAGCTACTGCTCTCTGTGAGGGGCTACCCGGGCCTGCACCCCAAGGCTTCCGAAGAAAAGAGCATGACGTCGTTACATCAGCTGGTACAAAATACACATTCACACAAAATTTACAGAAAATACACATCTAGCTACACAGGTAGTCACTGCCCAGAAAGAAGATTTAATGAAAAAGCTTGTTTAAAAAGGAAAAAAATCCACATTTACATCAACTGCTGGTACCGTGGGTGTGGTCTCTGGCTGTTACCACCTCACCTCTGTATTTTCAGCTGTATGAAAAGCAGCAAGTTTCACTAAGTTCTTTCCTCCCACTTAATTCACGGTTATAGGTGCTGCATCAAGTGAATTGCCTAGTAACTCGCCCTCAGCTCCCCCCGTATAAAATGCCAGCGCTCTATGAAAATACGAGAGCTTTCCCTGCGGCCTTTCATTACGCTTCTTTAGTCCCGTGCGTAAGAAAAAGGAGCAACTCCAAAATTACAAGGGGGGTGGGGGGCAGGGGGAAGCAACGCTACGTAGGGACCGAGGTGCTGCCGTGACTCCCCCAGTTTCCCTGCTGAGGACCGGTGACACCGAGATCCGTCGTCAGCCCGCGGAGGAGCCCCGGCCCGGGACGGGCGGCGGCAGCAGGCGGCTTCGCTCCTCCGCCAGCCCTCCCGCAGCCCGCGGCCAGGCCGGGGCTTCTCCGCCGGGCCCGCTGCCGCCGCGGCGGTCAGCTCTGACCCAGGCGGCAGGGCACGGCGGCTGAGGCCCGGCCGCCGTTCGCCTGGCAGAGCGGGCTGCCCGGTTTCTACAGCCGCCCCCCGCCCCGCTTTTTCCCGCCCGACGCCAGTACCGGGAGTGGCTCAAACGACAGTGACTCGAGGAAATTCTGCCTCTGCTCTAAGTTGAGCCAGTTCTAGTACGACCGACGAAGCGTGGTGGAGAAGAGCAATCTCCGATTAATTTAGGCACAAGGGATGCGCTGAGTCGGTCTGAACGCAGCAAGGAGCGCTTTGAAGCGTCTTCCACTGAGAGCCTGTGAAAGGACCTGCACGACTGAACACCCTGGGAATGGCAGAGAGAGCTCTTGGCTGGGCCGGTGAGCTGCAACCCACCCCATCGCGGGGCAGAAACTGCCACCCAAGGAGGGCCGGCCAGTGGGTCTGGGGGACCGGATCCCTCGGTGAGTGCAGACAGGGACCCACCACACAGCGAGCGCTCCCGTTGTGCCTGAAGCCTTGCAGACCAGGAGTAGACACTCGCCGAGCACCACAGGACGGCTGTGCTACGGCCGAGAGAGAGGAACAGCAAAAAAACCCATAATCCTCCCTATCAAAAGCTGTCAAGCCAGCAGCTCATAGCAGCACTGCACTTAGCTGAAATGCCAAAACACGGGTTAACTCCTTCTTGCTCAACCCCCTTTCAATATGATCACTATGTGCATTGCTTCACTTTGTCACCAGAGCACTCTGTAGACCGCAAGGTCCTTGGAGTTCTCCCTTTTCCCCCTTCAATCTCTCCCCCCGTTCATTGCCGTGCAAGCATGTGCAGCACACCGTGGGCACTCACATCCTTCTCCAGTCTCCTCAACCTTTTCTCCTCAGCTCTGCATGGATAGGGTTCTGCCCCTGTTTCCAAGCCACCATATGTAATTATTTTCTGTGCAAGAGAGGGCTTTGAGGTCTAATTACATTCCCTGTTATCCCTGGTGATAGCCACAATAACCAAAAGACCCCAGAAGCCACTTCCCCTGGGACCCTGAGCACTCTCTGGATTTCCCCGGTCTGGGGAGTGGCACTCAGGATTGCTACACACAGACAGACACTGAGTGCAAGAACTCCCTTCATATTTTACCGACAAGTCACTACGAGCTTACCAACGTGCCACAGATGCTGGAGAGAACAGGCTCTCCTCCGTCTTCTGCTCATCTCTGCTGTCAGTCTTCTCAGTCGCTCCCGTCTGCCACCCCGATCGCCAAGACCCTCCCTGGCCATTCAGTTCCCAGCACTTCTCATTCAGTCCTTCTGCTACTTGCTGCCTGTGCCTGCCCCTTACACCATCTCCCATCCTTCTGCTTGCTTCTTGCATTTTCTGCTCATTTGCTGCTTCTCTCTCCTGTTTTGCTCCCCCTTCAGACCTAATCACTGGTCACTTCTTCCTGAGCTAATTGCTCTACAGTTGTACCTTCTATTGACTTCTCCACTGTCCACAATTCTCTCCACAACTCCAGCAGCCTCGACACTTTGCGTGCTCTCCCTCCAACTCTGTTACTCACCTCCCGCTTCCCCTTTCCTTGCACTGCCTTGTCGCGAGCTCCTCAGAAGCACACATCCCTAATGGTTTCAAAGACCCCATTAATCTTTTCCTGACCACTGGATCTTTTTTTCACTGATAAGCTAATCTTTACTCAGTAGGAATGTCTCTACCCAGCCATTTAGTTCCCACCTGCTCTTGGTTCTCTCTAATCCAAGGGGGTGGTTTTACCATAAACTAAGCACACTCTACAAGTCACCTGTTCCTACTTAATCCAGTTATTTCCCTCCTCAGGAATCAGCACTATTTTTCACAGGCCCCTTTCCTATTTTTTTCCTCCATACCTGTAAATAGTTTCAGGGTGAAAGTAGTGAAAGGTCTTACACTTCTTCCCTTGTTTTCAACCCACTCAAGTGTTTGCAGGCAAACAGCCATTCGCTATTTCTTCATCAGTTTCCTTTCATTCCTTCTTGAGTGTCTGACAATAAAGCAAACGTGTAAGGGGATACCTGTTGGGTCCTAATGTGGGAATAAAGAGTATAAACAGAGCATTGGCTGTGGATTTGCTGGTGGCCAGGACAAAGTATGCACCTTGTCCTGTTTCAAGTAACTTTTTAACTTAAAACATCTTTTTAATATGTATTTAAAGCTTGTCAAATACCTTGGCAGTTTTTACCTTGAAACAGCAAATAATGTATATTATGAACAAAACACAGAATTTGTTTTTACGCACTGTCTGCATTTGTTTATATAAAATCATTACAATATAAGCACACAGATTTTGTTCCAATTGTTCACACAAAAATTCAGTCCCAAGCTTTCATCCTAGATGTTTATAGCATGGCCAGGTATCACTGAAATAAGTTTCATAACATAAAATATCAGCATAATTTTAACAATAGGAAGTATATTTTATTTTTTATGTTCTTTAAGCTATTCTCTCCCTTTGTAGTCTGTTTGGCTTCATACACACTGACTCCAAACTCTTCCCAGTGCTTCCCCCTCGTCTGCTTACACTCACTGATATGTCACAGCCATTGATTAATTGCTGTTTGTGTTTGTTTTGGACACTTCCAGATGATTGCTACTAATAACCAGTACTACATTCCTGAAATATCTGCCTCATTCCTTTTACAAGGCAACTTCATTACAGTCCGTCATATGAAACACAGTAGGCCCTAGAAATACCGTGCTGCAGGACAAAAATAATCGCCAAATGCACGGATAGCTCAAAGAAAGCATTGTAAAAAGCCATCACACTAAATTCAGCATGCATCATCTACCGCGGTTCAGTGAAGGCCAAGTTTCTTAGTCAGCTCTCTGAGGAGAACCATCAGCCCTAACTGTGATTCTTTTGGGCACAGTTTTGTGCCTGCTGCACTTTTCTGCTGCATGCAGCTCATCACCTGCATGAGGTCAGATGAAAAGGATGCAGTCTAACAGTTTAACCAAGAGGTACACGGAGAGAATCGAGAGACCTGATTAATTTTCACTGACTTTGGATTGGTTCTTCAAAAAATCAAAATAATTCTTAGGAGCTAGGGGGCTGTTAATTAAAAAAACCAAAAACCACAACAGCCCTGAAGGGTTATGAATTTAACCAGTACCAGAAAGACACAGACTGACAGTAAGCCAGAAACCACTGGATTTGGTTTCAAATTATTCATTTGCGTGCTTGCATTTGGAGATACAGAAAGACAGGAACCAAATTGTCTTTGGTGTGGACTAAAATCCATTTAAAAATGTTTCAAGCTTACCAGGTGAGCTGTATAGAGGTCACAGAATCATACAATCTCTCGAGTTGGAAGGGACCCGTAAGGATCATCAAGTCCAGCTCCCTGCTTCTTGCAGGACTACCTAAAACTAAACCCTATGACTAAGAGTGTTGCCCAGGCCTATGGTCAGAGGATGCTGTCTTTAAGGAGGATGAATGGGCTCCGTAGGTTCTGAAAATGTATAATAAAAAGCAACAAAGGTGCTGTTACTCAGATAACTTAAGGTTATCTTATAAGGGTAACTTAAGCCTATGATATTATTTCTGTCATATGAATAGGTACAGTCAACTCTTCATTACAAAGGTGAAAGTATCTTAAGATGGCACAGCAGCTTGGTAACCTGGCGGCTCCTCCACCAGCTGAGATGGTGGCAGCCCAGCTGCCCACGTAGGGTATCCCTGAGAACTCTGGAGTCTAGAGGACAATGTGGCACAAAGATAGGCCCCAGGAAACACTCAAGGCTAGCTTATGTCCGTAAAACTACATGTGCTCTCTCTCTCATGGAGGAATGCAAAGAGAGCAGAGCACCTCTATTTTGAAAGCAGTTCGTTCCCAAAAGGCCAAGTGTGGAGCTGGACTAATAAGCCAGCATACGGCCAAATCCAATGCCTCTGAGTTACGCTCCCTGGTATTCTTACTGCAAGGAAGCACGGGAATTCTGCAGGAGCATTTTAGTCTGGCAGACTCAGTGCTGCTCAAATATGTCTAGGTGGTATCTTACCTTTGAAAATTTTTCCCAACATATACCACTTTACATTTACCTACATGGAATTCCATGTGCTACTTAATCACTGCCGCTCAGTTTGGCAATGTTCTTTTTCACTTTCTCAGTTTGTTGTGCTTCTTTCCAATACTTTGATTTTGATGGATCCTCCATAATGAAGAGCTCTGCGGTGAGACACTTCACAGTGAAGACAAATGTAGGGACCATAATGGAAAAACTGTCTCCTCCAAGTGCTTCTTTCATGTGGTGATCGTATCCTGGCCCTACTGATTCACCATCAGGGCATTTGCTTCTATGCCTTTTGCAAACTGGTCCTCAAACATACCTGTAGCCTGCCTTACAGCATCCACCCTTTCCTCCCTTCTTTCCCAAGCACTGTGAGGCTTGTCCGCATCAGTTTTTCTCTACCTTCTTATACCTCACTGTGTAACATTTTGTCTCCACGTCCGTTTTTCATCCCTACTCCTCAGCAAGTTCTCTAGGGCATACTCACTCAGTTCATTGTTCAAATCTGGCCCTAGAGAGTACCTATTTGGACAGAAAAAGAGGTAGCAGGGTTGCTCAATAAACTATTTCAAAGCTATGCTGACTGAACTGCATCAGAAATAGCAAGCAGTGAGGTAAGCCGAGTCATTGCTCTGTACCCTCATATGGTGCAGAACACGAGAAGCAGCAACAGACCATCTTACTGAGTGAGACTGTGAATTGTGGCAGAAAACGTTCTCATCACGCCTTTGAAGTCATCCACACAGATACTGAATCCATTCCTATTCCCACTGTCATTCTTACCCGACAACTGCCAGCTGGAGATCTGCATTGATTTCTCATACTGTAAGATGAAATACTTGAAAAATCAAACAAACTTCTTTCTCCAAGTTTGTATTTTTTGCCTTTTCACACTGCACTCCTCCATCAGCTAGATGAATGAACTTTCCTGCAAGAAACAATACTAGTTTGTCAAATCAAACTAGTTCAAAGAAACTACGTAGATATTTTTGGTCAAATGATAGCAAAGTTCAAGAATGGTAAAACACATACAGAAACCAAACTAGAAGATGGACTCTTGCATTGATCTTGAATGCTAATACCTCCTGATAAATCCAGCTATTTCACAAAGCTCTGTTGTATTTACATGCAAGATTTCAAATCAGGCCCTAGCACTTGGAAAAAAAAGTTTTAAGCATCCAATTCAGTAGCACAGCAAATAGGATAAAATTGGTATTTCAGTAAAAGTGGGATTGGCAGATTTGTGTGACTTTGCACGCACAAGTCATAAGAAAGTAATCCATTTAAACCACTGACTACAGTGACTAGAACATAATTCATTGTTAGAACCTTTCAGAGGAAAACCTTACCAGAAGGTTAGCGCTGTGACACCAAGCTCCAGTGAGGGGAAAAGAGAATAATTTAATTAATTTCTGCAAGAAAAATTGAGGAAATAAAAATCCATGATGATAGGCTAAGCCTCTCAGATTTAGACAGCATGCCTAGCTCAGAAGCAGCAGAAAGTGGTATTAAATTGCAAGGGATAGCAGTTTATCTGCATTTAGACAAAAACGCAAAAACAACCAAGACCGAGCGATAACAGAATTTGGGAGGTAAGAAGAGATTAAACCAAAGATTAAGAGAGAATTTGAAAAGCAAACAGTACAGATGTAAACAGAAATAAAAACTCCCTCTACATACTCAAAAAAAAGGAAGTTAGTTTGAGACAAAATAGGCAATCATTTCACTGTCCAGAAACGAGACTACCCCGCATCCCCGTGTTTCCCTTCACAGCCTCACGCCTTCGCTGGGATCTGCTACAAATGAATCTTCTGAAGTCATGGGAAAGAGGCCAGTGGTCAAGACTATGAAGCACCACCTAATTTTTTAAACTCTTTTGACCATGTCTGACAGAGGTATTAAATGTTCTGTTAGCGATATAACTGGGAATAACAAAAAAGTGCAAGGAGGAAGACACTTGCAAAGTGGTTCATGAGGTTTTGTCTCATCCGAGGCATGTGGGCTAAGGCAGCATGAGTGGTTGGAGAGAGGAGAGAATTATTGCTGTAGGACAGCAGAGCATTGGCTTGCAAAGCATTAGTAAGAAAAGGTTAAAAGGAAGAGTCAAGAATGATAGTGGTACTATGTTTGAGGATTATTTTACTTTTAGGGTGAGATTTGACATTAGAAATGTCACGGAGCATAAGCACGGATTTTACAGGAAGGTTAAAGGGAAATTACAGTAAGAGATGTAATGTGAAAGGTTTAAAGAGAGGTTTTTGAAATTTTATGGATAAAAAGAGGAACAGATATTTCTATGAAAAGACGGCGGTAAGATTTCACCGAGCCAGCAATTTTAAGCAACAGCATTTATGAAAGGATAATGCAGAAATAAGTAGGTAGATAGGTTAGTTGGGGTACAGCGATGATGGGTGTGAGGGTTATCCAGCACGTGACATTTAAAGCAGCAGAGAGGGAAGATATAATGGGAAAGCACCAGAGCAAGCTTAATAAACCTAGTTTAATAAAGCATGAGTAATGAAGCAGGTAGAACAAGTATGTGACTGAAAAAGTTTGTATTGGGAGAGGAAACGTGAAGAATGCCGACTGAATGGACTTCAAAGGGGATCAGATATGGGAAGCAGTAGATAGGTGCACTAAGTGAAAGAGTTTCATGAAGTTCAGGAAAGACAGGCAGAGGCGGGGTAAAGTCCGGAGCAGAAGGAAGAGTATGCTTGTTTGAGAGACAGGCAGGCAAATACAGAAATCTCAACAGAGGCTTTGGGGAGAGCTTCCAGAGATGCTGAAGAGGGTGAGAGGGAGGCAATGTTTCAGTGGAGAGCATAATGGCATCAGTGGGTATAACAAATGTTCACTAAGCTCAGAGCATGACGGTACCAAGCAAACAGACATCGTGCAGGAATTTGGATGTTGTCCTTAATTTCCTCAACCAGTAATATGTTACTGTGTTCAGTATTTTATTTTCCAGCCCTTGAAAACTGCCACTTCAGAAAAGATTATGGCTCAGACAAACTTGTATGCAGAACCTTAATATGGTTGGATAATTCGGTTGAATCTCTAGAAGAAATCACAAAAATATTTAACGGCTTGCAAACCCTTACAAAGGAACCAGCTTTGAAGTGCCTAACCCCAAAAGGCACTTCATTTCCTCAAGATCTTATGAATAAATGCTGGGTTTTATTCTAAATTGAAAAATGAAGTGTTTGGTTTTTGCCTGGCAAAGGAGATCAAGATCATCCACCCAATCCTGGTGGTAATTTGACCTCTAGGGGAGAGTCTCATTCCATAATACTGAATATATAAACCCCAGTATCTTAAGGCTTAGGGACCCTTGTCATTATGCCAGCTTAAAACGCAGCTAATAAAATGAATTATATTTCTAGGCCTTAAGAATATCCTGAAGATTTTTTTGGTAAGAAAAGAGAAAAAGTGCTGTTCTAAAAATGTTTGCAAGCTATTAAGCTGTTCTCCGTTGTGGCAGAGAAAAACATGCAGCGTGATACTTAAACTATTTGGGACTTTATCCCTGAAAGCTCTCCAGCACAGACAACGTTATTGAGATGCAAACATCTGACAGTCAGCGTTTTTGTATTGGGCACTTAAGCCCAACCTCACTCACCACAACATAACTTCTGTTAATATATAACAGACTGTAAGGAACGCTAAGCCTTTTTGGCAAACCCCCCCCCCCCACAATGTTTTTTATAGAAGATTAGAGAAAACAAAAATCCAACAGCAATGGTAGATGCAGCTAAAGCCTGGCAACAGCAACTCCTATGCATCAGAAAGGTGGACAGATAAGATGCAAAGTGGGGCGAGCACGTCTGTGCCTTGGTAGCTGCTAAGGACAGCGGCAGAGAGAGGCGCCCAGGGTAACAGAGAACTAAAATACATTGCTGTATTTCTCTGTATACACAACATGCTATAAGTAGCAACTTTCTAAGCTGACGCTTTTTACTCATTTTTGGCTAGATGTGCTGCTCATGGGGTATAATAGTGAGGGGCGAAATACTGGTGTTGTCACAGTTACATGATTCTCTCAAGAAAAGCTCATCATCATATAAAAGGAAAAAAATGACAGAATGGGAAAGACAGACAAGAATTCACGTGAAGGATCCTTTTTCTAAATTGTGTTTTCTAAAAATACAACTGTAGTCTTCTAACTTAAAACCTCTACAGATAAGAGTGCAGGTAAGAATGGTTTTTTTCAGAAGAGCACTTAGTCAAAACTTTTGTTAGGTCAACTTTTTGTTAAGTGCTTGATCTGCAAATAGAGAGATGACCAAATTTACTAACTTCGTATTGCTGACTATTAAAGAGTGGAGCTAGTACAGAACTGTGTTCTCACCATCTACTTTTCTGCCTATCTACAGCTTTCCAGCACAACAGAGAAGAACTTGTTTTGTTTTGGGATTTTCCCTTAACCTGAAAGAAAAGAGGTTTTGTCTGCACTGAGGATCCTGATGTCTTAACTTTCATATATACAAACATTTAAACACCCCTTCAAAACCAACCACCACACCAAAAAAAAACCCTAAACCCAAACCAGAGCAGAAATCAGGTATGAGTTAAGGGAAAAGTCCAAGTAAATGAATGATCACCAGAAGGGCAGAGAGGTTTGGTAGGGTGAGACAGTGCCCACTGCTGTGGAAGAGAAAGGGGTAGAGACATACCTAAGCTGAAAGCAGTTGCATGGACTAAGCCTGTTACTTATACTGTAGGGCGCAGAGCTCCTAGTGCCAGATATTTGGGGCCCCGTTCTGTATCTGTAGCATCTATATTTTTTTTTCTGTAAAAAGAAACCAAAACCTTTTGCAAAGTTTGTATTCTGAACTCCTAATGAATTTTATTAACCAGGAGGACAAATTCAGGACTGAATCTGAAAGAGAGAAAAAAGGTGACGAAAAGGCGAGAACGTGCTCCCAGCTACCTAAGCCCAGGCTATATGGATTTCCTCTGCCTCTGATTTAAGCTTGTATCTTGTCCTGAGCCTGCTGGAAAGGCAGCACTCATACACTCCTTCATTTCCCTCAGCATACCCCTCATAAAGCAGGATTAAGCAAGCCACAAATCTATTGAAAGCAGTGATTTCCAGAAATACCATGATCAATTTTCAGGGTGCTATTAAGTCATAGTGAATTCAGCCAAACCAAAAAAGCTGAGTTTTCCATGCAGGTTTAGCCATTTGATCACCTACACAAACTGTTTAACGGATACTGCATGCTCCCATCACACTCCCTACGTGTGCCTTTTTCCTAATATTTAACCCAGTTGTGTTTCCCCACTGAAGGCTGTATTATTTATAAACATCTTTCAAGCCTTTGCAGCGTGACTGGTGGAAACCCCTTGAATCCTTGTTTCTTGTAACACCATGAAAACACAGGCTCCTTCCCAACCTTCCGCTTGCGGGAGGGAACTCCACCGAATAAATTCGGCCTGCCCACCAGAGCCGCAGCCGAGGCAGTTAGTTATTATGCGGCAGGAGCAATTAACTTCAGGCTCTTCCCACCGCTCATCGACCCCCGTTAAACGACGCAGCGAGAGCAGCGGCAGTCGCCACCTTCTCAGGCCAAACCGGCGTTTCCCTAATGACAGCCGGAGCCAAAGGCTGACCGAGCCGGGCTTCACACACGGCTTCTTGCCTTCCTGCTGCCGACAGCCGCCGGCGGCGCCGGGGAGCCGCACCGCCCGAGGGCCGATCCCGGGCACCTGCCCCGCCGTGAGGCGGCCCCACGCCGGCTATGCCGGCGGGCTCCTCAGAACCCCTCACCGGAGCCTTTCCGGCAGGTGAGGGGAGGGTTTGGCGGAGCCCCCCGCGGGCCGTGGGTCGGAGAGGGGGGTGTGTGTGACACCAGACCGCCTCCTCCGGCCCCCCGTGGCTGGGCTCTGGCAGCCCCCGCCCGCCGCCCCTTAAAGCTGCCGGTGAAGCGGGAGCCCGGCCTGAGGCGGGCGGGCGGGCGGTTAGCGACGTCCCGCTCCGATCCGCTCCTCTCCTCAGGCGGCGGCGCCCCTCGCCCACTCCCGCCCGCGTTGCAGCTCGTCGAGAGCGCCGGGGTTCGTGTCCTCTCCCGTGCCTGCGCTGCTCGGGGCAGGTGGCGCGGCGGCGGCGGGCCGGCACCCGGCGCGGTCAGGTCACGGCGCGCAGCGCACCGGGCCGGGCGGGGCCTCCCCGCCCTCACCCCATTGTTGAGGCCATCTCGGCAGTTTCCGCCCTGGCTTCGGCTCTGTCCGCGCCGCGATGGGGAAAGGGGGGGGGGGGGGGGGGGGGGGAAGCCGGGGGGCCGCGCCGCTCCTTCCGGGACGGCGGGAGGCGGTGCCGCTCACCTGGTGCCGCCGGCGCTGGGGAGCGCCCAAGCCACGGCCCCGCCGGGCGGGAGGTGAGCGCCGGCCGCCTCCGCCCCGCCCCGCGCGGGAACACGGTCCCGTGGCAGGCAAGCGGGCGTCGGGGGGATGGCATTCGCTCCAGCCCCGGGGGCGAGGGACGGCGCTTCGCGGGCGGGCGGGCGTCGCGGCAGCGGCGAACGGGGGAGGCGGGCACCTCCGGGCGGCCCCGCGCCGAGGGGTGAGGGGAGCCCCGGGCGAGCGCGGGGTGCTGCGCCGGGGCCGGGCTGCGCGGTCCGAGCCGCAGGATCTCGGCGTGCGAGGGCGGGCGGGGATGGAGACCCGTCCCAAGGGGCCGGGGGGGGGCTTCTTGGGGAGTTAGCGGGGCGGCGGGACGGTTCACATCCCCCCTTTTGTTTCTCTCCAGGGTGTTTGTGCTTCTCCGAGTCTCTCTCCCCGCCCCCGTCTCTCCCGCCCGCCCCGCCGGGACCTCTCCTCTCCTCTCCTCTCCGGGCGGCGGCAGAGCCGCCTCAGGGCGGGCGGCGGCAGAGGTGCTGCTGGGGCGCTCTCGCCGTCCAGCCCGCCGGGAACATGGCGACCGGCGGCTACCGCAGCGCCGGGGGCAGCACCACGGACTTTCTGGAGGAGTGGAAAGCCAAGCGGGAGAAGATGCGGGCGAAGCAGGCACCGCCGGCCCCGGGGGCGGCCGCCGGGGGGGAGGCCAGACCCGCGGGGGGCGCCTGCTCCGCCGAGCTGAACAACAACCTGCCCCCCGGCGGCCCGGCCGCCCCCCCCGACCGATCGGCGCCCCCCGCCGGCGGGGCCGTCAACTGCGTCAGCCTCTCAAGCGCCGCCTTGGGCCGGGCCGCCCCCGCCAAGGAGCCGCCGCCGCCGGCCCTCGCCGGGGGCCGGGGGACAGAGCCTGCCGCCAAGCCGCCTCCCGCCGCCGCGCCGGGCTCCCCCGAGGGCGAGGAGAAGCTGGCCGCCAAGGGGAAGAGCTCGGGCCCCAGCGCCAGGAAGGGGAAGGGGCAGATCGAGAAGAGGAAGCTGAGGGAGAAGAGGAGGTCGACAGGTGTGGTGAACATCCCGGCCGCCGAGGTGAGCCCGCGGGGGAGGGGAGCGGCGGAGCGCCCGGGGGCGGGGGGCGGGGGCGGGCGGCTCAGCCGGTGGGGGCGGCAGCCGTGCGCACCGGTCCTGTTCTCCTGAGCGTCCCTCGCCCGGGCTCCTGGCGCGGGCTGGCGGCGGGGCTGAAGCTTGCTCCCCGGCCGCGCGGAGAAGCGCGAAGGCCTGCACGCGGTCGGAGGGATAAACTGCGGCCGTTGGGGTGCGGCATCCAAACAGACGAGGTGCCGTTTATTCTAAATAAATTAGACCTGTCGCGACCTGTGACTTTTTTTTTTCTTTTTTTTTTTTATGTGGTCTTGTTGGCAGAGGGTAAGTTCTAGGGCTTTTGGAAGACCAAACCGAGACACCTGCCTGTTAAAGCATGGTCAGAACAATAGTAATGAGAGAAAACTGATTTATTGGCTCTGAATAGATGTTCAGGTGTAAATATTACTCAGTTTGGAACCCAAAAGAATTTCCTGCACTGGAAAAAATGTAGTGGTTTAAAGAGCATTTTTTTTGAAGGCAGAGGAAGATATTTTTATCAGCCAACACCACTGTCCTCTGTGGTTTGCTACTAGTATAAAAATCTGGCATCGATTTATAATACTCCTAGAGGAATTCAGAAGAATGATAACTAAGTCTTCAGCCTTTTTTGCACTTAATAAGAAAGGCCACAGGAAACTTCGAACAAAGCTGGATTTTAGTCTATAATTTTGCACTAATGCGATGACTGCTGTCACTGTCAAAAACTTGTAGCTTGTCTTTTGGTTAACATAAATAAGATTTTTGTTTCTAAAGCAGCAGGAGAAGATGAAATCATGTTCTCCATACCTGAAGTCACTTATCCTTTTTTTGTGACATGCTAGATACTTTCACAGCACTTTCATGCGTGAATGTATCGGAAGGTGAGGAATGAGTTTTAGGAACAGCAGAAATCTTTATAATTGTGGTTTTTGAGAATAATTACTTTAGTTTGAGGTGAAGTGTTTTGGCATAGGTCATCAATATTCTGGCTTTGTAAGGTGAGGACTACAAGTGAGCTCTTTAATTCTCTGCCTTCGAAGCATGCAAGCTTCCTAGGGCTGTGGTTGGTTTGTTTTATACAAAGCCCCCCAGATACCTGCCCCTGTGCTTCTTTAGGAACTCTTAAAATGCTGTATCTTTACTTCCCTAAGTAAAGTAGCCCTAGCCCAGTTAATAATGTTTTTGCACATTGCAGCAAGCATTGTGCAACATCATATTTTAGGGGCCTCTGCTGTGTACCCCATCCCCAATCATAATCTTTTTGTTTGTTTTTTTGGGTGGTGGGTTTCTTTTTGCTCTTTGAGACTCATGTCCTCGTTTTTTGAAGGAGTTTTCTGAATTGTAGTGTTCCTTTGGTAGTTTTTGGGTGGTGTGGTTTGGGGTTTACTAGTTTGGTGGGTTTGGTGGTGGTTGGGGTTTTTGTTTGTTGGTTTTGTTTAAGTATTGCTCAAAATACGCTTTGCTTTCCAGGAAAACACATTCCTTGCTCAGCAGCCATTAGAATCTTATGTGCGAATTTGCTACTGTAGTTTCTGCTGCATTGTTAAGGGTGGTTTATTTTTTAAGGTTAACATATTTAGGCACTGAGAAGCCAGTTCTTGCCCTTTCCCATATTTCTGAGGGCCTAATAACTTTGCTGCCTGTCACCATGTGTTGGCACTTCTTGGATACTTCGTGTATTTTTATACGAATTACTTCTGTAACTAGTGATTAAGCATTCCATCACATATTCGGGGTCAAATTTTAATAAACATAGGTGCCTGTTGTACAAGGTATTATTGGGGAAACTTGCTAGTAGTAAGTGTTGCATTTTTGACTGACATATGCTTATGCAAAGCTATCTCTTTTCTGTATTTCACATTTCTTAAATGGTTTTAATCATTATCACATGCATTCCTAAGAATTATTTAACTAGGGAACACTAGATCATTCCTGATGGTGGACACCTTCAAAAACTGTCTCCGGTGTCAAATGTAGGTAACTACTTACCAATGAATGTTTTGCAAAGTATTTACTTGTACTGTCTTTCATATATCTATTTATTCATGAGAAAATATTTTAAAGCACTGATTCAGCATGGTCAGTTGAAGTTCTTGGACAAAAGAAGGCTGTGATGATGACTTGTTGGCATAAGCTACCACACTCCAGTTCCTTGCTGTCTTTCTCATCAGATGCTAGGTGTAGCTTTACCGTGCTATACGTAGTGACTTGGTAGTAGTACACACTGAATTTAACCACTTAGCGCTTGTAGCTGTGTGGTGTATGTTTTAAAATTACTTTTCAGGAGATGTTCTTTTAGAGCTTTACTAAGTGTTTTATTGTCTTATTTTTCAAGAAAATAGTCTTTCTCTAGAATGGAGTAGCCATTTTATGCTAAACATCTTCCTTTTATGATCAGCATGCCACTGTGGTGGTGAACAATGGTAAGAGGAGATTCTGATACTCTGAAATTAAAATGGGTAACTTCTGACAAAATGCACTCACAGAAGACACACAGTGCTTAGAAGCTTCTCTGCTCAAAACGGAATACAAAACCAGTTTTTACCCCAAAGAAGTAGGATCTCATTTCAGTTGCAATGCAGCTGGAGAATTTAATGGTATGAAAAGTGGTGGACTAAGGGAAGTAGAAGATTGTGTTGTCTCATTTATCTTGAAACAGGCATGAAAAATGTTAGCAGATCGTTATTCATTAATGATTAATTTCTCTCCTGTTCAATAGGAAGGTAATAGAACTAGGCCTTAAACAGTCCTGTGTCTGAAATGTATTTTGTGTTGAAGTTGGTGGAGGACAGAAACCAAGGGGAAGCTGTGAAGACAGATGGTGACAGGTTGGGAGTAGTGGTGACACTTTGTATTTAGAGGCCATTGTGATAAAAGTAAAGGCCGAATTTTTATCTTCTCAGCACTAGTGCTTATCTAAATAATGGTGGCTTTTGGAAATGGCTTCTGAAATACTTGCAGCTTTTTTCCCTTTCGGTGGTTGTAAAGTAGTTTCGTGATAGCTTGTTGAATCTTGAAAGTTGATTTCACTCTGTGGGTGAAATCCTGCTGCTGTGGGATTTGGTTTTTGTTGCCTTGTAACAGTTCTTCAGGTTGTGAAAGGTAGCTAAATTATATGTAATTGTCATTACTATGTAAGTTTCCTTTTTTAAATATTAAGCTTTATAACCATTTTTAGCTATGTTAGAAAGTATTTCTCAGTTTGTAGGTATTCACTTCAGGCATGTGTTAACTTTACTTGTAACATTTTTCTCATTTACAGCTGTGCTAGTATCTATCCAAGAAACACACAGAGTTCCCATTATGCTGCACTGACAGTGCTTTGCGAGGTACCCACATACAGGATGAGAGTTATGTTTTGTATTGTTATAGTAATTCTTCTGTCCTGCTCCAAGCAAAACAAGCTGCACTGGTGAAAGTGCAGCTTTACTTTTGTGACTGTTTACAGTGGAGGATTCTGCTGGCATAGCTGTGTGGGTAAGTTTTTTCTGAACCCCAACCAGGAGAATCACAAATATTTTTGTGCTTACCTTTTTTAAAAAAGGTGTATATATAATCAAAATCTTGGTCTGTCTAGGAAGGACAGTTAGATAGCTGGGTTTTATTTAATGTGTGCTTATAGGCAAAGTTTACATTTTCACCTAACCAGATGGAAGTCATCTAAATTCAGAAGTGTTCCTCTGTTAATAACAGGGTGATGAATGATTTAAAAAGGTGTAAAGAACTTGGGTCTGTGTATTTTGCACATGAAGCTGCCAGATTTGAGATACAACAGTCTCCTGACCTGTTTGTGGGGAAATAATGGAGATACTAGTAGAGTAAAAGGTAGAAGTAACTCAAATGTGGAATCTGCATAGGATGTTTAGTCAGTCTGTGTTCATCGCTTATCTTCTTATTAACAGCAATAAGGGTATGACTTCTTGAAACCATGCTGTTGGCTTGCTGCTGGGAGTCTGCCTGCCTCTTCAGAAGACTCCGCATATGTGGTGCTTGCTAGGTGTCATACCAGATGACATCCTTGTGAGTAAGCAGACAGCAGTGAGCTCTTTCTGTGGGGGAAGAGTTCCTGCTACTAGAGTAGTCCAGTGTGCTGAGTTGTGTAGACTGACGGAAAGTTGCTGCATTCCAGTTGGAAAGAACTTAAGGAAAATTTAAATGCCAGATGTGTCAAGCATAGCAATTACTGGGACCATTGTAAAGGAATTGAAATCCTTCTCTGAATGGCTGGAAACTAGAGAGAGGAGTGGAATCCTGTACTAGTGGTTGGACTCTTTTGACCAGAAGTTTGCCTTTAGCAGTATCTGTCTTAGTGATTCTCTACCTAAGGATTAAGTTAAATGAAAAAGCAGTTCTAGCCATCTCTTCATATTAATGAGGTAGTGTCTTTGCATTGTCGAACATCTCGGGGCATTTTCTTGTAAAACAACTTTCTTGCTTTTCACGTATGTTGGGTGGGGAAAAAAGTGTTTGTTCAAAGTACTGGAACAAAAGGCCTATTTCTGACCACTGATAACCTTACCATCCATGCAGAGGTATTGGTGTTATGATGGAAGTCTGAAATACATTTATTTGACCTGGGTGACCACTCACAATATGTTAGGCCATCCTCCTGCTTGCTTTGTCTAGTGAGCGCATTTGTTTTATTACGGTTCTATTTATGCTTCTTCCTTCAGACATGGCAGGGTGAAAGAAGCAATGCAAGCCTTTTCAGATTCTGATAAAAGGATTGTATTGAGATTGTTTGCATCTAGTCTGTTTTGCTGTTGATGCCTTTGTGAATGCTGATTTTAACCAAGCCTCTGGGCAACACCTCTTCAAACAGCATATTCTTTTTTTCTTTTCTTTCTGTCGTCTTTAGTACATGGTAAGCTTATATTCCCCCCCCCCCCTTTTTTTTTGTTGTTATTTGTTTTGTTTAAGAGTATGCTTTAATATCCTGACCGTTAGCTAGGTAAGGGA
>JAVKLA010000062.1:6569996-6661460 GCA_034782735.1 Sagittarius serpentarius | reverse complement strand
GTTATTTGGTCAAATAAATCACATAATAAACTTAGAAGTCAGGAAAGTTTTCAATTCCAGAATCTTTGTAGCTGCTCCTAAATTACTGCGTGTGCATCTTCCAAACCTGGATTCCCTATGCTCTAGCATAATGCTGTTTTCAAATAAGGCTGGGCAGTGCAGTAGTTTTCCAGTGAAAAAGACGCATGGAAGTCGTGTAATTTCTCTTCAAGAGGTGATATGGATAACTTTCTTCTTGCTGAATTTAACAAGGCTCTTTTCGCAGAGAAGCAGATTGTAGACCAGTACCTACAACTGGAATTCACAGGACTCTACCGGAAAGTACTGATTCTTTTATGTACTTAGTTCTTTTTAATTTCAACACTCGTTCCTACTGGAATGGGAAGGAGGGTAATGGAAAAGTATCAGAAGCTGTTAATTTCCCCTGTAATTCTTTTGACTTCTCATTTATCTCTAAGTGCAATTTTGGGAAGGTTGGTTTTTAAAATGATCTTTTAATAGTCAGGTATAATTGGAAAACATTATTGTATGGTAGGGTTGGTTTTTTTTTTTTTTCACTTTCCCGTTTTTGGGGTGAATCATCTGAAATGATACAGTTACTAGGTGGAAAATAAATGCAATGTAAGTGAAGTATTTCCTCTTCTGTTGAGTACTGAATTCTAGAGCAAGTAAGAGAAGTATTTAGTTTAGGTTGTAATTGGTGGTTGAAAGCTTGTTAATGTTCAGTCTTGCCAGTTACTGCCTTTTCTTGCCAGTCTGTCATGTAGCCAATAACCCTAAATAAATGTAGATGTTGGTTGGCTGAAGATAAATATTTCTTTGTGTGCTTTCTATGCTATTTCTCTAGTACTTAAGACTGAAATACTGTCTGACCCATTGTTACTTGTTCCTAAAGCCTACTTAAAAGACAAGATAATCTGGAATAAAAAAATACTGTAAAGAGTAGAAACAGCCTGTCAACTGTACATTTGTCTGCTTTTACACTGAATTAAACATATGAAGCATCTTGCTTTCCAGTGGAAATGAGGTGACTTAAGTCTTATTGGAAAGCACAGAGAGGGAAGTATTGATATGACAAGTTATTTCTCTGAAGTGAACACACTTCTAAGTATTGCTAAAAATTACTTATCTGACAGTTTTTTCCAAAATGTGTGTAGCTTTATTGTAACAAGCAATTGCTCTGAAAATATTTAATTGTTGTCTTTTTATAAAAATGTCTTAATCTGATCCTCAAATTGGAAATGCTTCACTTAAATGGTGGGCTGATGATTTCCTACAACTCAAAAAGAAACTTCTGCTGATTTCGCTATTTGAAACTAGTGGCTCAGGCATATAAATGTGAAAATAGTAACTTCAAGGTAATCTCAAGAGATTTAAACTCGTGTCCTAAATATGAATAATAATATTGCAAAGTTATACCGTAGCTGAAATTTCATCACAAGGGACAGAATGGACAACCTGCCCTGGGTCTGATCACGTGTTTAAAGCTGGGTACTAAAGATTTTTCAGCATTGGTGTATAATACATTACACTGTAAGAGGCACAGAATTGTGACAGTAATACAGATTGGAAGGGATCTCTGAAAAAGTTGTCTGGTCCAATCCCCTGCTCAAAGTGGGGCCAGTTTTGATCAGGTTGCTTAGGGCCTTGCCTGGTAAAGTTTTGAATATATTCAGCCTGTTGAGACTGGTATAAATAGCAGCTCTGCCTTCCAGGCTCGTAACCAGTTCCTACCAGTTTGGTGTCAGCCACAAACTTGCTTAGAGTACCTTCCATCCCATTGTTCAGGGTGTTAATAAAGGTGTTGCGTATTATTGGCACCAATACTAGCACCTGAGGGATGCCACTTACCTGGCTGCCTGTGGAACTTTATAATATTGATTTCAACCTTCTGAGCCTGAAAAAGCAGCCAGTATTCCACCACCTAATAGTACATTTCTGTGGGCCATATGTAACCAGTCTGGCTTTAAGGATGCTACAGGGAGACCAAGACAAAAGCCCTTCTTCATCCTTGAAGGAAACTTTGAAAGTTTCTGGAATTGCTGGTGCGGAAAACCGTAGTATGAGAGCTGTGTACAGTAGTAAAGCTGAATTGTTGAAGTTGTTTATGTGAGAGAAATTGTTTAGGGTTTTCTAGTTTCCTTTTGGTAGTGGAAGTGCTGGAAAACTTTTGCTCTTTCCCAAGGCATTAGGACAAAAGAATAAATAGTTTGAAAGATGGCAAGAGGTCAGTCCATCTTGTTACTCTGTTGTGTTGTCTCGGGTAGGTGAAGCTTTTAGTACTTTGGAAGAGTAATACTAAAATAGTTTTCTATGGAAAACTTGTGATATTTTGATATTTAACTATTTCATATTTAAACAATATTACAAACCTCTAAAACTTTATAATATTTTAATGAAACTAGCCTGAATGATGAATAATGAGTTGGTGCTTTGGTTTCATTCTCCAGCTGAATCCACCTTTGTTATCTCATCTCTTGTAACACTTAGAACCGTCTTCTGAAGGTAATGGGATTAAATAGCCATCTTGGGTATTTGTAACAGTGTTTTCAAAAGTAAGTTCTAATATTCATAGCTGTGGAGGAAATAATAACTTAATGAGTAAAGTCTGAAGGTTGAAAAAATGCAAGGATAAATGGAGAAGCACTCCAAAGCTGCTGCTTCTAAAACCTCAAAGTCTGGAATTGGCATGTCTTCAAAATGCCTTTGTGACTTTGGGGATCCTGATTCATCCCAAACGTGAATATTCAGAGCTATTTACTGAGAGATTCATTTACTGAACACATGAAGGATATGATTGGAATACATAATGTAATACAAAATAAGTTTTAAGATAAAATGAGACTTTTGTGTTTATTTCTGTACTAGAAGGAACAAATTATAGACTGTGTGCATTTTAGACTTCCTCATTTTGACTTTGGTTTGACTGTTTCTAGTGAAACTGTGCTGGTTTGAGTTCTTAATTTCCAAAGCTAAAAGTAAATTAGTCTGTAATTAATTTTTTATTTTTCTACTGTGGGTTCGGTAGGTTGAAGAATATTCTCTCAGAAAATGGAGAGGAGGGCATTTTTAATAGTGAGACATTTCTGTCTAGACTGGGGTGTGTGATTTATTTGTGATTTATGTCTTTATAACATTTTTTTGTTTGTGCCAGCTACTTTCATAAATTATTAATTAAAAAAATGGAAAAAAGGAAAAAAATACATCCCTCCTCCACTGAGTTCCACAGATGTAACTTTCTTTGAGGATACAGGAGAGTAAAAACCGTGAATGGATTTATTTCTGCAGTCATTCATAAACCACCAGAAGCCCTGTGAATTATTTTATAATGTCTCCAGACTTGCGTTATAACTTTCCAGCAGCCTGCTTGTGCTTTGAATGTACTGTATCCCAGAGGTGTTACTTCTAAAGGAACCAAGCTAAAAAAAAAAATACTACAAAACCTTCCAAAACAGATAACCCTCCACCTCCTATGCAAGAGAAGCAAAAAAACCATCCACCTAAAACCCATCCAACTCTTGACTATACCTTACCCTGTTTCAGTTTTGCTTTATGCAGCTTGAATATTCATGCATGTCTCATGGCAACTTGAGTTTAAGCAGATCTTTCTGTGCCACTTAAAAAAAAGAAAAAAAAAAAATCCTGTGTCAAAAATGAAGTTTCTGTATATCCCAGTAAGAGCTGGTGGGAAATAGGATTCCTTTCTCACAAAGAAAGTTGAAAACAAATCCCACCCCAACTCTAAATGAAATATAATAATATGAATAGATATGCAAAGTATTTATTGGCACAGATTTCCCATACTTCTTCACTGCATCTCTGGAGCATAGTTGTTTTCTGAATCCTCCTATAGTTCGAAGAGTCCAGGGGACTTTTGGAAATGTCACTGTTAAAGTGTTCAGTTCCACACAAGTTTGTACTGATTTCTTAAAACTTATCTTTGTCTGGCTTATAGTCATTACATATATGCAAACTCATGTATGTTTTTCTCTGCTACTTTTTTTTTTTTTACGTTGGAGTTGTGTATTTAAAGACTTTCCAATTGGAAGACCGTAGGTGGATGACTATTTCCCGTGCTTCACAAGGTCATGGGAAATTAAAACAAAAACCACAACCCTGATGTTTTATTTCAGGATTTTACTGTGTTTGATCTGCTTGCATGTTGCTAGGAAGGACTGGATGGAACATTTAGGTCTCTTACTCCAGGCCTGCAAATGTTATATTCAGCTCTCTCTTATAGTCTTACCGTATAATACTATGTCATCTTAAATGTAGCCATGTTTGGTCTAATACGAGAACATCATCCTGGGTGAAGGTAAGCTTAAAAAACAAAACAAAATATACCAAACAGACAAAAAACCCTCAGAGAAACAAAATAACACCGTGTCAACTGCAAATTTTACCAGTCTCAACTCTCGCCCACCTTCAAACAAAAATACAAACCAAAAAAAGTGGTAGGCATGGCCTTCACACAGTGTGTTACACAGTACTTCATCAACAGTGAGATAGCATTAATTTTCTTGATACAAAGCCTATGTAGGTAACTAATGTTTTGAACCTCTAAGAGACATTTTAGTAGGTGAGAGACTTGTAGAAGCATGGTCTGGGGCAGCACTGAGTGTTTTCTCTGTGTAGACGTTGCATCTAAGTGTGATTAAGGTTGGAAGGAACCTCAGGAGGTCTTTAATCCAGCCTGGTTGCTCAAGGCTTTGTCCAGTCAGGTCTTGAAAACCTCCAAGGATGAAGACAGCACAGCCTCTTTGGGCAACCCTTCCAGTGCTTGACTGTCCTTAAGATGAATGTGTTTTCCCTTCTTTTGGTCAGAACCTCTCTCCTTTAAATTTAATGTCCATTGTCTCCTGCCATGCACTGTGGCAAAGAGCCTAGCTTAATACTTGGTGGCTGCCTGGGACAACTGGAAAAAAGATGCTTTTGGTTTTTTGGCAGAGCAACAACCTAGGCATACTTTATTTAGCAGAGAGAAGAGGTGCTGTAATGAGATTTGAGGCACTGAGGCAGGCTAGCTGGGCAGAATGCATGCAGCACTCGGATGTGGAAAAAGTGTTGCAGGATAACTGCTGTTTGTCTGTAGATGTGCTGTCTAAGCCAAATACATCAATGACCAGAGACCAGAGTGGTAGGCAGGAGCCAAACAAGCAGCAGTTGGGATTTCCCCGTTCACTGTTCCTCCTCTCAGCACTTTCTGACCTTACTAATTCTTTTGATGAGTCATAGCAACCTGTGTGTGTCCTTCTTGTCTGCTGTAGTTACTGGTGTGTATTTTATGAATTATTTTCCATGCAGTATGCAGTTTAATGTTTGTAGGAACATGGGATTTCAGTTGAAACCTGCAGTCATCTGGACCAATCTCTTCCCACTGTATACACACAAGGTGCATTTAATTGCTTTGTAAAGCTCTAGCTTAATTTTTCCTCTCTGTACACTGTAAGAAAATAAGACTGGTGATAGTGGGTCTAACTAAGGATAACAGATACATAGCAAGGAAAAAGAATGTAGGAATCTTATCAGGGATTTCCTGTGAATTAGTTTTCTAGCCTCTTGGCAGTTTTCATCTTGAAGACTTGCAGCATCAGATGAAGGTTACTAAATACATAAATTCATTTTAATTCCTGTCTGCCAAGTACTCGTTCAGTCTCCCCTTGAACTTGTGGTAACTGTTAGCATACTGCACATTTCTAAGAACCCTTATATATGATGAGCTACCTTTTTATGATTATTATTTCCTCCTCTTCCCTACAAAAACCCAGCGTGGTATCTGTTAGCCTCATGTCATGATCCCTATTCACTAGTTATTCTAGAGCTAGGCTGTCATAATGGTTAAGAGGCATTTTCTAGTATAATTTTGTTTCATTTGCTGGGATCTCTGGTCTGTTCTCTTGCTCTTGTTTGACAGCCTGTTACTTAGAGCCATCAATCTACCACTGTCCCTTAGGACCTCTGGGTTTTGTTTTTGTTTTGGTTTTTTTTTGTCTCTTTGCTGTGGGTGGCTGTGGTATTTTTCCTCACTCTGTGCAGCCACTTGAACGTTCAGATTTTTGTGGCTTATGTGTTGAGGAAGATGGTTCACCTGATGTAAACCTTGGCTTAACCTGGTGTGGAACCATACCTGAAGGTGAGGGTTTTCTTGCTGATCTGTTCACATCCACCACATACTCCCTTGTAGACTTCTGCTTTTGGAAGTAGGTTATTCATCTGGATATGATTAGAAATTTTTTGCGTGCTTTTCTGTTTTGTTTGAGATACAGACCCTGACTGTTTTATCACTTTGAGAAGTTCTGGGTCCTCATTGTGCAAGTTCTTGTGCAGTCAAGTTCAGGTGACCTCACTAACCAGCTCCTTTTAGTTTACCAAAATTTGTAATAAGGGTGGACTTTTGAAATAAGTATCCTGTTAAGGACCTTTAAAGTGGAAACATGAATATCTTACTATCTGCACCGATCACATGTGGTTGTTCAGTACAAAACGGCAAGTTATTTTATGAAACCTGCTCTCTGTCATGTCCTCTTCAGTTACCAGAAGCCAGTGTCTTACTTGTTTAGTAATTCGGATAAGAAACTTGTGTGCTATAGCACCTGGAAGTATCCAGGCCTTTCCAGATAAACAGTTGGCTTGAGCTTAAAAATGTTGACATTTGCTTTTCTTGTATATTTTATCTTTTCATTTCTGTATTTTGTTCTCAGGAGAGAAAGGGGAAAATTACTTGAGCATTGCCAATCGCTGTTGATATTTTTTTTTGCTTGTATGTAAAAATTCCTAAGTGTAGAGACTGAGGCTCCTGTGTTTACAAACTGAATGTGGATAAAGGCTACATAAGAAGCTAGCTCCTAATGATTGATGTGGTGACAAAATAAACAAATGGAATATTCATTCTTGAATGGATCATTGATTTAAAATAGTTTCTTAATTGTTAACATAGTGGTTTTTGTCTTGTTTTACCTCTTCTCTCAAGCCAGCAGCACTAAAGGAAATTAAGCTGACCTACATCTTTTATAATTGGAAAGGGTAGAGAAGTTTTCCATACTGAATGCTAAATTAGATGGTAGCAAATGAGTGTTATTTGCAGGTTGGTTTTTTTTTTTTCATCCTCTTCAGTGTTTAGGTACATGTTTGCATACTAAGGTCTTTTTTTAAAATCCACAAGCAGAAAATCGTTAGGCTAAATGAATTTTTTTTTTTTTAACAAAACAGCTTCCTCCCCCCCCCCCCCTTTTTTTTTTAAGACTATTTGTTTTTCTGGCCAGGAATATGAAGCTTTTCAGTTTGATATGTTTTTCCTGAATTTAAAAATTAAATATATTCTTCAAGATCTTTTAAGCTTATGAAAGATGACCTTTATTGCAAAATTTAAGAGTTAATTAATGTTCTAGTACCCTGAAGCAGATTATTTAGCAAACTTAACTTCAGAAAAGTTCTTAGAACAACAGTATTTTAGTAGCCATTTAGAAAGAGCTCTAAGAACTCTTAGTCTGCTCTCAGAGCTCTTAGATGAGTTAATTCAATCTGAATAAATCTTCCAAGGTGCAACGAACAGACTAGTCAATGATGTGAAGTATAATCTCAATTTCTTGCATAAAACCACTTTTTTGTCTTGGCAGGTTAAACTAGGTATTACTCTATTATTGATCAATTAAGCAGTGCTTTGCCCAAGCCAGACCTATGCCAGTGCCTTATTAGCCTCAGTTTTGACAGCAGCTGTGCTTGTAGTCTGTGTCCCAGACTGTTAATAACAAATTGAGGTGCAGAGTGTGTTTTTTACCTGTGCTGATGTGGCTTATTAATTTTTGTAGACTAAATCCAATCTGAAATAGTATCATGACTTCAATCTTCATGTTTTCAGTAAGCCAAATGTCAGAAGTCATATTGATGACTGGTCAGAGAACAGTACTTAGCAATACCTTACTAATACCTTAGTTAACCGATCAGCTCTCCTCATCCTATGTTGTATGGCACACATTCCTTAGAATGTAGAAACGCAATTTTGGCACGTGTAACCTGGAACCCAGTGAAGATTGTCTGCATGTCTGCTCCGTTCTTCCTGCTGGTTTAGTAAATATTTTCTTTTCAGAGGTGCCATTTAATGATTAGTAATTTTTCCTGAAGCTGGTAGCTACTAGAGTTGCCTCTGGAATAAAAAGTCAAAAGCTTACCTTTCTCTTTTTTTTCCAGGAGTATTATAGGCTTTTATGTAAATAGTCATGTATTCTTATGTACTTATATTGAAAGTTTTCTATGAAGTCTGTTTTGAGTAAAGATACGGCTATTTTGGAATGTGGGAGGTGGAGTGGAACCTGGAAGTGCTTGATTGTGCAGCAAATTGTGTTCTAGACCCGTACTAAATAAGTGGCTTAACATGTCTGTTACACATCCATGTTTAGTGTTACCGTTTTTTTTTCCTTCCTGTAAAAGCTCTCAGATCCTTATGTGAAAAAGTGCTATTTAATTTAATGTGCTAACTCCAAGATGAAAGATTTAGTTTTTAGTGTGTGTAGTGTTGTGCTTCAAAGAATCATTGTATGACTCTGTCATTTCAGTTAGACAGAAGCCACAAACATCTGTAAAATGCTGAGACATGCTGAATGATTTAAAAGCTGAATGTACAGAGAAATTTTGCAGAGCAGTCCTTTGGGTTTATCCTTTAAGAAAAAAAGGTGAAGATGTGAACTGAGAGGGTCCACATTAGTATTTGATGCCAACGAACTTTTTTTTTAATTACGTTCATTTCTGCTATAGTATGCTAAGAGGAGGTTAAAGGATATATTTGGGGCTTACATTATTAGTTTACAGATTTGTCATTTTTGTTTGTGCCATTTGAGCATACCAAATTGTAGGCTGCTTCTTTGGGGAGAAAAAAGGTGGGACAGGAGGAGCATGCAATCGTACTGGAAACGATGTTACAGAACTGGGTGTTAGGGAAGTTTGTAGTGCAGTGGGCAATGGCAAAGCATTGCTGGAAGTCTGACGATAAGGATGTTAGGTTAATGAAGCACTTCTTTCACAAAGAAGTCACATTTCTTTCACAAAGATATTAAATACTCTAGTAAACTCAGAAATGTGATAATTTTTCCAGATTTGGAAATCTACAACTGAATGTTTAAGTAAGTAGCATATATTTGGTGTGCTAAGTACTCTAATAAAGCATTCCGGTGAAGTATATTGGAATTGGGCACTTTGAGCATACTTAACAATTAAATCAGCGGACTGTACTTCTCAGTCAAATATTTAGGGGCCTGCATTCAGATGCTTCTGAATAATGGCATAGCTAGAGTTTAGTTCATCCTTAAACATCTGTGAAAGAATTTCCTGCTCAGCCTATTTCTCTACTCTTCTGATTTGTTACTAATCCAAAGAAGTAAAAAAGGACAGAGTCCTTAATACTTCTTAATGAACTCCTATGGCTAGAAAGACATAGAAACCCTAAAGGTAATTCTTTGTGAAAAGGGAAATCAACTAAAAATTAAGAAAACTTGGTACAATGAGTGCACGTAAAGATATCTTGTATCCTGTTGAAGATGATGTGCATCATAATTATCTTGCATGAAATAAAGACACCTCAGGCAGTTGACTTTAACAGCAAAATGTAGGAGTTGTTTTTAGCCTGAGGCAGAAACAGAGGAGCATCCCATTATCTGACAGTCGTCTTTAGTCTAAAACATAAATGGGTGTTTTAATATAATCCCATTTTGTGGGTTCGCTTCTTTCTTTCAATTAAAAAAAATAGGGCTCGTCAGATGTCAGATCAGTTTTTGTCAAACTTACCCGGAGGCTATTTGAACGCAGGTGTTGCTAAGCAGCTCAGCACTAGAAACCACTTCTCATAGCATGTTACATTTTTTATAAGGTGCAAGAATGTCTGAGAATCAAACCAAGAAATTAGAAATGGGCATAGTAATGCATGCATGCATTATATGCATAAATATGCATGCATGAAATGTTCCCAGCTGCCATTCTGCTTCCCTTTATTGATTCTTTACAAGTTTTTTTGTGTTCTGTTTATTTAGAAAGGTTTGGAGGTTGCTCACGTGTTTATATGTTCTAAAGTTTTCAGCACTTACTGCTAGCTGGCTCAGAGAGACTGGAAACTGAGATCTGAAGCCTGAATTCTCTACATTGTAAGCGATCAGTTAATTATCTATTCCATTATGATGAGTGTAGACATCCCTACAGCTTTTTATAAGCTGGTACAGCTTATTAGTTTAGGTTGAGGATTGTTGTTGTTCTGCTTTTGAGATCCCACCGGGGTCGATCTGGGAGCACTGTGATGGTGCTCGTGCACTGCTGAACTTGTGGATAATAAATCACACTGACCTAACCTGACTTCATCTAGAAGTACTGGGAAATGTGGGTATGCAAATATGATGCAGTGATGTTCAAGCTGACTCTCGGACCTTTGGATGTCAGTGTTGCTTCCCACTTCCAAGAGTGTTCAGTGGACTTGCCGCTGTGTTGCATACGTACAGCTATGTTTTTAAATCAAATTTTGTATTGGTGCGTGTGCCTGAGGTCTGTGTGTCACAGACCTTAGTTTGGAAGTGGTGATATTACAAAGAATAGCTTTTGTACCACTTTGGCAGAATGGAATGGTAAAGATGTATCTGAAAATGTGTTTCTGTCCCTTTAAAATATGCCTGTAAGAACCTTCTTTAAATTTGTTTGGGTTTTTTTAATTAAAAAAAAAGTAGATTTACTGAAGTCATAGTAAATAACAAAAAAGGCTAAACTGAAGGATAAATTCAAGATATGGCTGTCCCTTAATGCGTTACAGAACTTCGACAAAGATCACAAATTTCCTGATACTTAAAAAAGCAGCTGATAAGGAGTGATGACTAACTATAGGCATGGTTCAGAAGTGGCAGTTTTGTGGATTTTCTTCTTGGTTAGGACTACAAGTTGCACTATCTGTAGAGAACTGAGGAATAGGATAACTAATAAGCAGCTCACTAGAGAGAGTTATAAAAATGGATTATTTATCTAAGTAATGTCATCCTGAGTTGTAATACATTTTATTAACAAGCAAAGTAAAAGCTACTAAAAGTGCCCAAGTTCATGTTTTCGGCTTCATTACTGCCATCATTGATCATTATACTTTATTTACCTTAGCAGCTAAAGTAAAGAAATAGAAGATTAGAACAGATTAAATTCCCTTTGCTGCTAGAACATCAGAACTTTAGTCAATAACCTAATGTGAAGAAAACTGTTTTTTTTTTTTTTGGTAATGTTTCCTATATGATTTTCTTTTGTCATCCATTGGTTTATTTTTATCTTCATTTCCTTTTGCTCTTTTTTGTCTTTTGTATGCATGATGTATCCAGTGCTCATACTTGCATATGAGATTGTGTTTAGAGAGCCTTTTGAGTTTCTTCATAATTCTGAGACCAAGATAAACTTATTGGAAGAATCCTGGAAAAAAACAGGCTGGGTTGCAGTAAGTGTTAACTGCTTTAAATCTGCAATGACTAGATGACTGAATTCTCCCTTAATTTTCCAAAACACTGCCAAAATGAGTATGTGACAGACTAAACTTGTAGTGGAAAAAGAGGTGAGTGCATAGCAAAGAGAAAGTAGAGTGGCTGAATTTGAGTGTGAGAAAGGAGGAAGAAAAGTGTGTTCCAGTCATGTTGTGTATACAGCGTTTTTTAATCATAGATTCTGAAATGGAAAGCATATTACAGGCATTCTTAAAACACAGGTGACCAAAATTTTAGTTCATACAAATGTACATGAATCCAAGGTAAAATGTGAAAATTAGCTTGGTTATGTTTATATGAGCCAATATTTAAAATGTACAATTTAAAATGTGCCTTTTTATTCCCTCATGAATTTGAGAAAGCAAACTGATAGTATTTACATAATTAATAGTTTAGTGTAGTGATTTAAATCTGAAACAAAAGCTAAAGAGGCTTTTTTCAGTTGGTTTGCCCCAGTCATTGGTTCTGCATAGCAGGACTCTAGTTGAAGTTCGGAGGGTCTATATGAACCAGGATCTATTGTTGGACTAGTATTTTCTCGATATCAAAAGTTACTGATTAGCAAAAGGGGAGTAAGGCCTGTAAAGTATTTTTCCACAGTTCTAAGTGGAATTTTTTCTCTCTCAGATTTTTCTGTCTTTTGTGCAGACATGCTTCTTCCACTTGGATGCTGTTTATTAGTAAACTGCACTAATAAATTACGAATTAATCCCCTAAAATATCACAGTATCATGGGGGAGGGAGACTGTTTTTTTTAACGTTAGGATTTGTGTTTAAAGAAAAGCTTGAGAAATAAATGAAAATATTTTTCATTTGTTTCTAATTGCAACTTAGATATTGCTGGTACTAGTATTAAAATCATAAATTTAGAACATTGACATTACAAAAGTATTCTAAAAAAGCAGGTAGTTTTTAGTTATCAACACAAGTAGGCAGAGACTAATGAAACATGAGAGGAGTATCTGACAGGGAAATCATGAAATTCATTTGCTCATTAGCCTTGCATTTATAGGAAAGTGCCATTTCTTGTCTTTAAACTAAAATCAGTACTCAAATGTCATGTTGGGATCTTCTAGTTGATCAAAGCTCAAAATATGTGTTGGTTATTTGATTTCATTTGGATGATGCTGAAAGAAAGGCTAATTTTGCATCTGGACATGGCTGTAGAAATAGCATAGAAGTGGGAGCTTGCGTACCACCATAAACAGGCTGCTATCAAGGATGTTTGTAACAGATGCTGCCTTATATCTGGAATTTAGCCTGGACCATAATTTTCTAGGTCCCTTCACATGTACAAACTATTTGTAAGCCAGCATGCTATGAACTTCATAGATGATGGGGTGTAGCAAGTGAGCTTAGAGGGAGGGAATGGTACTGGCGTGGGGAACTGAGTATGCTGAACGGGATGTGCAAGAGCAGGCTGGGTGAAGTGGGAAGCAGCCTGTCCAGACAAAGAAGCTTAAAGAATTCAGTCGTAGGTCGCAGATGTTTGTGCATGGAGATAGCTGCCTGACCTGAAATCGGCTAGGCATCTAGGCTTGTACCAAAGTAAGTGCAGCTGATTTGATTTGGAGGGCCTGGGCTTTGAATCAGCTATGGGCACAAGGAAGGGCACATTTTCTGTGTGGTAGGCAGCCCTTCCAAAGACGACTTTAAATATGTTCTGTCTGCTTCTTTTTTTATGTATAGAGGAAGCTTGTTTGAAAACAAAGCTTTTACAGTTTACTTGGCTTGTAGTTATGAAATCTGTACCTTAAAATATTTTGCTCTGAGAAAACTACGAATTTTCTAGTCACTGTTTTTGTGAGTTAGCAGCTGGTGTTAGAGGTTGATTTGAAAAGTGCAGTTGTAAGTGAAAGTGAAAATTTCATGAAAACAAAAGAAAATTATTCACCTTATTTTTCACTTTTTACTTTTAAGTACTTGATTAAAATTTTAGGTGTCATACAGCACGTCTGTAAGAGACGTTCCCTTAATCAGTTGTAGCTGCAGGTTTTATTTAACAAGAACAATCTCAAAATGGCATGTTCAGTCATGCCTTAACTGTATGACAAACAAAATGCCTGAAGCTGATAGAGATAACAGCAAATGGGGACTATCTCTTAGCAAAGAGACACTGGCTCATTAAGCAATCATGTTCATCCCTGGTATTCCAGCCCTTTCTTTTCTTTCTTCCCTCAAAATTCTGGCACTGCCAGATACTGGCAGTAGTATGCACTAGTAATTAAGAGGAGAAAGGATGTGAAGCCTTTATGCCCAAACAAGTTCATTTGAGGTAAAAATATGTGATATCAGTAAAACATTTCTCATTGATCATTGAAAGGATTTAATTCGTAGTAAATCTTTTTCCCAAAATAGAACAACAACAAAAACTTACTGAGAGGAACGAAGAGAGTAACCCATTTAAAGTGCAGCTAGCAAGCTTCTAAAGTCCTTGTTCTTTTTGTGTGTGTGTGTGTAATGAAGGAAATTAGGAGGGTAGATAAAAAGCTAGAATGATCTTTAAGATTCAGTTTTAAAACTTATTTCTTAAAGGGGAAAGAAGGACAGAAGGAACTGTATTTGAGTCTTTGCTTGGCTTCATTTAGTGCAAGTAGACAGGTAGATTTTCTTTTTTTGCATAAGTAGCTTGCTTTTTTATTTCTGATTTGTCTCCTAACCTGTTCCTCCATTTGTCTTAGCAATTTGTTTCTGACTAATTTTTTTAATAGCCTGCTAGGTACCGTGTCTACTTCTGTAATCAATGTATGATTTATTGTTGTTCATTCTCTGCCATAGTATCCAGTTTAATTAAATGAGACTGTTTTCATTAGTAGGTAGCTATTTTATTCTTAAATTCACCATGACTCTTGGGTGTATAGTTCTAGGGATTTATTTCTTACTTGTTGCTTTAGATCATCATTCTTAGTATGAGTTTGTAGTGTTTATGCAAAACTACGCTTGTAGGGGAACTTTTATTAGATTACCCTTTGAAGTTTTAATGGGTTGGTTTTTTTAAAAACTTTGTGCTGGGAACTTTAAAATAAAATATCCTCTCAGACTGTGAATGCATATTGCATGCCTTGGACTTTTTATTTGTCTCCAGGTATGTCTGAGGTAGAGCAAAGGTCAAATGTTAACCATCTCCTCAAGTTACGTTTCAGATTAAGAAGACATGAATGTCAGGAATTTGCAGAATTGAGTTTAGTGAGGCCAGTAATGTCAAAGTATTAGTTGAAAATGTGAGGAGGGGGAGAAGGGAATGTGGCAAGAGGGAGGGGGATATTTTGGCGATATTTAAATACACTTCACTCAGAACAGACAATGTGTTACAAGGGGTCACAGAACTGGTAGTGTTGGGGATGAAAAAGCGTGCATGGATTTTGCTTTTAAATTAAAAATCAGTTTATTAGTTGCAAAACGTTTTGGTTTTGAACAAAATAAACATTTGCTGTTGTCTGGGCTTTTTTGTTGCTCTTATTTTTGCTCAAATGTTTTAACACCTTTGAAAGTCTGCAATATAGATAGGTGGAAGTGTAATCATGTATGTTTAGTGTTTGTGTTTTTTTATTTAATTGGGAAGCTTTTCAAGAATGTGCTTGTTTTCTGCTTAAATGCATTTGCTGCTTATAATTTTAATGAGTTTATAGATGATTGCTTTTTACTTTCAAGACCAATCCTCTTCAAAAGATGGAACCGTCCTTGAAAGGTGGATTTATTTCTAAGAGCTTTATAAAAAGCCGTTTATCTCCAGAAGGCTCTTTTTATTGTTCAGAACATAATCCTGTCTTCTAAAGATTTCGTCTATTGGTCAGAATGTTTTATACACAGCAGCTAGATTGAGTCCTTTGATTTTTAGGGAATATTGGACTTGAAGATGTCCAGCTCAGCGCTATGGCTGAGTCGGTTCTTGCTGAAATATGGCTAGATGTCTACTGCTGCCATCAGCTGATCCAACAAGAATTTGGAAGGGATTCAGTCCGCACAGTCATGTTACATTTAAACTTGCTTCTCTGTTGGTGTGACTTACGTTGTTGGTATGTCATCAGCACCAGCACCAAAACCTGGACAAAAGATAATAAGAAGGAACAATTCCCACTCAAGTCTTTAAAAGTATTTGGAAGGAGAACTACAAAGCAAAGTGGAGACTTTAAAAAAAAATTTTTTTTTTTTAAGCTTTAGTTCATGCTACAAGATACTTAAATGTGCCTGTAATGGGGCAGAAGGAATTGTCATTGACCGCTTACCTGTTTCAGACATTTGGCAATTGCCTAGTTAGTCCCCATATAAAGTCCCTTGACAGTCATCCCTTGATAGTAAATAGTGAGGGGGAAAGGTGTTGTGAAGCTTACACACTGGAAATCACTGTTCTGTACCTGCTGGTAGAATACTGTAACAGAAAGTGCACATCACTTCCAGATGTTAATGTCTGCTAGGAAGGTTAAGTGCAGTTTGTTTTGAGAACTGAATAAAATTAAAATATACCGAGCTGTGTGCTTTTTTGCTTGAGCTTAGTTTGAAGACAGCTTCAATTCCGAAGACAGGCTTTATCAGTTTCATTTTATGTTGCTATGATTTGGCCAAAGATTTTAATTAATTCTGTCTTTGGTTCCTAATTTTGATAAAATATTTACTATCAGTTAATTTCTGACGTAGATCTGCCTTTGTCAGTATACCCACTGCATACTGTAGTTATTGACTGCGGGTTTATTTGTTTTCATCAACCAGTCTGTTCCTGTCTAAGTGGGACGTTTGGGAAAATCATCTTGAGAAGTGTCGTGGCTTCCCAGCCAAAACCAGGACAAGAAGTTACTTTATAATGAAAATACAGTTGGTCTAATGTGCCTTGTTGTATACCAAATCACTGTGGAAAATAAGTTAGTTTAATGGTGGTCGGTACCTTTTGGACTTCAATAAACATTATGTTTTGTAGGCAAATCCAAATCCAGTTTATGAAATTTTGTAGAATTCATATTTGTATTATATTTATTTGCATCACCTTTCCTCAGAAGTTCTGCTCAGGAACCTAGGAAAGCAGCCTTTCAAAATCAGGGCGAAAAATGAGTGTGAAATCATTATTTCTGTAGGTTGTTCAGTTATGGAACTAGGTCTTATGTGTGCTGTAAAGACAACTGGACTCATACATCCAGTATACAGTTTCAAGTGGCAGTCACTGGACTTATTTCAGTGTCTTGCAAAATGAATAGCTAAAGCTTGCACCCGTGTGTCCCTTGGCTTCCCATTAAGGATCGTGCAGCTGTACGCAAGTATTAGGATCTGTAGAGTATCTATGTGAAAAGCATGCGTATTGTCTCTTATCTTCAGAAGATGAGCAGGGTTGCCCCGTATATGGGTTGATAACTTCTTTCTTTATTGGGAAAGTAGTGGTAAAAGTAATCTTTTGTGGTTGTTTTTCCTCTACAGCTTCTAACCCATGAGTCCCATTTCTTCTTAAATCTGAGAAAATTGCTGCTCTCAGTATTAATAAAGCTCTTACAGATTCCATAATGGAAGGCCAAATAAAGAAGAGAGCCAATTAATACGCAACAGAAGGAAATGTAACGTAAGTGAATGCATCGCCAGAAGCCAGCAGAAAATAATGCATGCAAAGGAGAGAGATTTCTGAGTTTTCTGAGTCAACTTTGATCTGATTTCAGTGAACCATCAGATCACAAATCCATTGGAACCTGACCTTCATTGGATTTGATGCATTCAGAACTCCTTGCTCAATACACAGTCTTTGTCATGTGGTATGTGATATGAGTTGTGACTTGACTATATATATGTGCGTGTATATATATGTGTGTAGCCAGTAGAGTAAGAGTTGGAACAGTAAAGCAGTAAAGAAACGTTTGAATAGGGCAGCTCACTTCTTGGAGGTGGGTAACCTATTAAGCAAATATTACAGGGAGAAGTATACATCTGTCCAGATGAAGTGTGCATTTTAAACAGTCCCACTTTCTCCATTCTCCTAATGAATAATAGCATCTCAGTTGGCTGTTTCAAAACCAGAAACCTTGGCTTTTAAAAGCTTTTCCCTTGCATATTTTAAGATAACTTTTCTACACATTCCTCTTAACAAATGCATCTGATTACTTCTTTGCTTGGATTTTTTTTGCCAAATTTTTGCTTCTGCATGTTTTTTTGGATGCATCTTTGGATTTGTGCCTGAATCCTTCTTTGCACAGGGCTTTGAATCATGGAACATTTTGCCTGAATCATCTTAGGAAGGAAGTATTAATCTCAGCTGTTGCCCAAATGTAAGAAAAATAAAAGCCAGGTGGACCCTGAGATTTCCAGTTTGTGGAGAGGTGGGGGACAGGGTGCAAAAAAGAAATCGAACAACCCCACTGGCTCTGTAAATGCGAAGAAATGTTGGTTGAAGGGGGCCTTTGGAAGTCTCGGAGCAGTACTTTCAGCAGCCCTCGATCAGGTCTGCCATCGCTTTGTCTTGCTGAGGCTTGAAAACCTCTTAAGGATGGAGGTTCCACTGTCTAAGTAGCCTGACCCAGTGCTGTACTGCCCTCTCACTGAAATGTTCCTAGTGTCCAGTTGGTGCATTTTGTACCCTTTGGTATATTATCTGCTGCTTCCGAGGGGAGGCTGTTTCCATCATCTTTGTAACTAACCTTCAAATAGTTCTAGGTTGCTATTGAATTGCTCTTCGACTTCCTCTTCAGCAGACTAAACAAGCCCTTCTTCTTCATGTGCTCTTGCTCTAGACTCTCTATAGTTTCTTTTCCTCCTGCTCACTTCATTCCCTCATTTCAGAAATTACTCCAATTTTGTACTTTAATCAAGTTTTAATAAGAGTAAGGGGAGTATAAGGCCTTATTTACTATTTTTGTTGGTTCTCCTTGCCCTTGTTGTCGGTGAGCAGAAGCGTATCTGAGAAAAGTTTATTTCTGTTGGTTCTCCTTGCTGGAGTTACCGGTCATCAGAAGCATATCAGAGAGTGTGGTTTGGGTTTTTTTTAAGGCACAAGAAACAGCGAAAATTACATTAAGACACAGATAATTCTTTCTCAGAAGCCGGTTAGTGTACATTTTTCTCAGATCCTTTTCTTTCCAGATGTTTCAGGGGCCTAGGGAGCTTAACTAATTCAACTGTTCTTTCAACGATGGAATCAAGATGGATCCGGAGAGGATATGTCCAATACAGTAATTCTAAGTAGGAAATATTTTTTTTAGGTTGTTCCTCATTCTTTAAACTGAAGCATTTTAATTGCTAACAGAACCAAAAGTATTTCTAGTAACAAAAATAGTCAGTGTTTATTTGGATAGATACATATTCACGTATTTCTAGTATTTTAAAGTATTGTGCTATTGCTTGCAGCAGCCATCTAGGAGACTCATAATCTTGGTGAATTATGGAATGCATATACAAATATATCTGTTCTCCAGTTATAGATGAGGTTTAAATTTGAATGTGAAAACAGCATTAAATGTTTATTCTGACCAGTAAAAAAATACCATAAATTTTCAAGTCCATCCCAATATATTAATCATTCTGGTAGTGTTTATTTTGATAAAAGTTATTTGCTCCCTTTGTGCTGATAAGAAAAAATACTTACTCCGGTATTTTAAGAAGACTATTTGTTCGTTCTTAAAAGTTTTAAGAAATGTTTAGAGATAGAACGTATGGCATAGTGGTTTGGAGTTGTTTGGGTTTTTTTGTTTTGTTTTTTTCAGGGTGGTTTTGAAAGGTGAATGATGCTACTGTTTGTGAAGCATCACTTAGCGTGGTGATTTCAAGAATGGTGTTTTATTTCCTTGGTTTCCTTTCGGAAAGCCAAATTCTAAATTGTGTGTCCAAAGAAAATTTTTTTTTTTTTTTAGCTTCCCTTAATGGACGCTATGAATCCTCAATGTACTTTACGGTGGCGAAGTTCTTCTTTGTTCCTGGGTTGAAAATAAGGTCCATCCTTTGATTTTGATTTGACTCTTTAGTCATGCTGATATTAAACTTATACTTGGGCATTAAATCTGCACTTGCGTTGTTAATCAGAATGGTGTGGAATGGCTTATTCATGAATAAAGTGCTTGATCTAGTTGTGGAGCCCAAAAATAATTTGAGGGAAGTTCAAAGTCATTCTGTCATCCTAATACTTGTCAATATTCTATTTTTATTTATCAGTAAAGCATGTGCTAGGGAACAAGAGCTGGCAGTTGAGATGCCCAGAAGTCTTTTTCTTTGATAGTTTGAGAGAATTTCTCAAGGGGCATACTCAGGTTGGCTCTGTCTTCCAGTAGTGAATAAATGTGACATCTGTAGTGTAAAATTTGCGGATGGGATAAGGCTCGGTAGTGTTCAGTAATAACGCTAGAGTAGTCATAAAATCCGTTTGATTTCATGGTCTCCTTCTCAAATAAGGCTAAATAAGATGTTCTCCCCCGCCCAACTCTTTTTTCTTTCTTTGACTTGTGTGTAAGAAAAGTTGATTTTTTTTTTTTTTTTTTAAAAAGCTGTTTTGCTATTAAACTTAAAGACTGTGTGAGAATCCCCAGGAATCGGCCATTTCCCAAGAATGTGACTCCTGAAAGATGGTCTGTTCTAACATACTGCTTCTGCAGCCATGATGTGCTGCATGTCAGAGTAAATTAGAGCACAGCTTATTCATTCTACTGCTACATCACAGGAGTTGGATTTTGAATACCCATTACTCTTTATTCTTCAGACTTCATTAATAGTTTTGGACCATGAGTAAAGTTCTAGGTCACTGGCCCTTTCCCCGTTAGTGTTAATGGAGCCCTTTTTAAGTCTACTGGAATGCAAAGAATGAAATTTTACTTCCTTTTTTGGGAACTCCTAATTTTTGCCAGTTGTATGATTACTTCAAGCTTCTGCATTGCTTTAAGCAATAAAAGAGTAGCACTAATTTATTTACTATGAATAATTAGAATTTACAACACAAAGAAATGACATTTAAGCCTTAGCCTTTCAGGAAACTAATTATCATGTATATGAAGATTCCCTAGAAGATGGGAACTGAATGCTGAGAAGATGTGATTTAATGAGACTGTTTTAAGTTTCTTTTTTATGTTAAGGACTGTTTTTATTCTGATGTCCTACTGATAGGCCGAGGGGAAAAATCAGATTGGAGTGAACAAATAGATTATTTTAAGACAAGCATGTCTCAAATCCTATTTAAAAAAATCAGGAATTGCATTTGAAATCGAGATGTACAATTCCAGTCCTTAATGTAAAATTATCTTTACAAATGTCAGTTTAAAACTAGCAGCTTCAACTTCAAATATCATAGGATTTCACAAAGTTAGTTTCTATAGTAGTCTGGAAAAGTACAGACATTTATTTTGGTTTAGACACAGTATTGCAGTAAGTATTTTTCACTTACCAAAAACCCCATCGTATTATCGTATTAAAACAGGCTTTGCATGTTGATGGTTGTGTTTTTCAAGGAAAAAGATGAGGAGGAATGAGAATGTTCTTTTTTTTTTTGTGTGTGTGTGTGACTGTATCCAAGTTACTATCCGTAACCCAGGTTTTGGTCTGCAGCAAACTAATTTAAATCCTCTTAGGAATGCACAATATCCTTGCCAAAGAGTTTCACAGAGCAGTTGAAAGCCGTGTTTCAAAATAGGCATTCTTTACAAATACTTCAATTAAAATTTTATCTTTAAGAATAGACTATAATAGTGCATATGCTTTGTGGCAAATAGAGGTAAATGTTTAGCCTGCTCTGTTGAATAACTAAAAGCTCAGCATGGTTAGTTTTGCCACTAGTGCAGCTGAACGGAGGGTGGCATTTGAAGAAAACCACAAATTAAAGCACTGTAGGAGTGTAATAAATAGAACAAACTGTTGGATTGATTAAAAAGAAAAACAAAAAAATTGGAATTCTTGTCTCTCTTTTAGAAGATTATAAATACGTAATGTATCAAAGCCAGTGCAGTCAGATAAATCCCCAATGTTTCCAATGCCTGGCACCATACACAGATAGATGGTTCAACCAGTGGCTTTCAGATCTTTCCTCTGGAAGTGCACAGCAGAATCTGTCGTGGAGAACTGTGACCTCTGTAGAGTGGGTTGGACCTGTCCTGCTTCCAGTAGAAGCTGCATTCATCTGCCAGTGGGATCTGCTTTAGACTTGGGGTTACGGTCAGCCATCACCTATGATGGTGTTAGCATTGGTTTTTGTGCCTCTTGCTTGCCTTTCTCACTTAAGGTAGACTTACTGATAGTGGGTGTGCTGTTAGCCCATTATAGTGCAAAATAAGGGAGTTTGTTTCAAACAGTCGGTTTGGATGCTTTAAATGAATCCTTTCAGTTCAGAGGTCTGGTAGAATGGCTGCGGCCAAGTGCTACATTTTGTTTGGAGGATCCTGTCTCACTTAATTGTGCCATTTTTTCCTCAAACTGTTATTTGGTCATAATCTAAGTAATATTGTTTTGTCTTTCTGGTTAGATTGGTATTATTATGCTACACTGAGTGCTTGCCATTAGTTGTACGTGTTCAAGAAATATTTCTGTTTCCTGCCTGGTGGAAACAGGAGTAAGTATTCATGTCAAAAGAGGATTTTCTAGGGAGTCAGTTCATCTCCAGTAAGGATAAACATTTGGAAATGAGCATGTCCAGATAACTTGCACTCAGAGCAATTGACCAAAGTAGTCTCTGGTCCAGTAGTACTGATTTCTAAGAAACCTTTGAATACTGGATAAGTCTTCAGAGAATTTGGGTATAAAATTATGGTTATAATTAAAAAAGCAAATACAGGAGCGTAGATCTAGATCAGCAGATGCTAGCCACAGAAGTCTAATGTGAATAGCTTCTGTTAATAGGAAGGCAGAGGTTGTAAGAAAGGTAGGAACTTTGACTAAACAAAGCAGGGAAAATGGATATAGATCACAGTAGATATGATAGACTAGTAGTAATTGAAATTACTGCTATGATGCAAACAATGGATAAGGTCAAGAGGGGGAAAACGTAATTTAAGAACTGATATTCTGTGCTTTAAAAAAAGAAGTCTGTACATCAAAATGACATAAGAGCAGTTGTCCCCATTCAGGGAAACACTCCAACCATCCCAGCATCCTTTCTTGCCAGGGATGAGTGGGAATTTGTTGGGAGAGCAAAGCAGGTGTAGAACAAAGTCTTTATTTCTTTTTTACACTGTTACCTTCCCAGATTAGAGCAATAATCTACTTGGGGAGTTCTTGATGCGTGTGCCTATGTCTTCTGATGAAAAGCCAGAGTGCTGCAGTCCCATACATGCTGGATCGTGCGATAGCAGTATTCCCATCCTTCTTAGCTTGCTTCTCCTGGTTTGCTGTGCAGCTGCAGTTGGTTTATGTGAGATGTATGCCTGAAGGTTGGTGGGGAGAAATATGTTCTTGGTGCATTGTTATGCTTATTTGTTATATGTGTTGCCACTGCAGCTTTTCCTGCAAAGGGTTTACTGTTATAAAATCCTAGAAAATAAGGCTGCAGGGGACCTTGAAGAATCTAGTTTGTCATCGTGTCCCAACAGGATCCTTGTACCTGTGTTATCCCTGACATTTATCTGACATTGATGTGTTCTTTAAGATCTCCAGTGATGAAGATTGCTTTTCTACACAGGCTGCTCTATGCCCTTTTTTTGTGAGTGTGTCTTTTTGTTTGCTGTTTTTTTTGTGTAGTGTGTTTGTTGGTTTTGCAGCAGAATCTTACTAGGTTCAATGAGATGCATAAGTGAATCAGTCAGCATCCTATTTGCAAGGTGGTTTTTTTGCTGTCACTGACCCAATAGATTGTTTATAATGTTAACTGGACTTCAGGGAGAAATCCTTTCTTAGAGCATTTTGTATCAGTGGTGAATGACTGTGAAAGCCTTTGTGGGTGTTTGATACGACAATGCATAGATATACTTAAGCCTTCCTTCTCTACACATTTTAAAAACAGTCTTCAAACACAAACCATAAATTGAAAAGCAGCTACAGAAGAGTCAGCCTTTTATTATCCAAACTCCAGTTAATAAAATAACTCATTATATATAAATAAAGATAGTCAAATGTTAACCTAGCTGTTTCACATTTTCAGATTCACAGCCAGAAAGGATCCTAGGCCAGTCTTATATTTCAGGCATAAACTACTACAGCTTAATTAACAATATCTTCTTTTTATCTTACTACAAATCCATGTCAGAATTACAATACAAAAAAATCATGGAAGTGTGAATGGAGCTCTAATTGTTATAAGAAAAAGGAGTTCCATTTAAAAAAATGTGGAAAACCTTACTTAAAGCAGTAATAAGAGAATACCAGTAGTACACAGGGCATAGTGTAATAGCTGTGTTACGATATTTGTGGTCTTGATTTCAATGGATATTTCTTCCTAAAATTACTTGCATATGTTAGCAGGAGAAATTACTAATGTGAGGAACGCTGTGTATACAAGGTACACATATTTTAATGACATTTTTGCATATCTGTGCCGAAAGGGGGTAATTCGATACAAGTTCCACAAGGAGTTAGGCCAGGTCTAGTGGTTCCTGTCCTTGTTGCTATCCCTTTTGTTGTGTGTGGACACCTGTTTTTATAATAGGGAAAGTGGCAGGTCTGAAAATAACATTTCTGGGTTTTGATGAATTAATTAGTTTACAGCGGGATCATTTCCTGTACAGGTAAACATTGTGCTAGGACAGAATAATGGGCAGTGCAGGCTCCAGGATGAGCAGGAGATGAGGCTGGGCTGTTTGACCAGTCTGTAGGTATTTCTGAGTTCATGCTGTTTATGGTGGAAAAGCCGGGCTGAGAAGTCCAGTTTATCTTGTCTCTCCATTCTGCTCAAGAAGGAGCATGTTAATCCACCAGCCTTGACTCCTCATGGGCTTTTTTACCATAGGAATCTTAACACGGGTTTATGCTGCTGTGTGGCATGGTGGTGGAACTTCCAGGGGTTGAATGAATGAGCTCTGCAGCTCTGTAGTAGTCATCTTGTTGCTACTTAGAGTATTAGCAGCTGTGCGGGTTACAAGGGGGAATCTGTTCTGTAGCCTGTACAACCTGCAGGTTAAAGAAGTCACCTTGGCTGTGTGTCAGAGCTCTGAAATCTGAATCAATAGTTTGTTTCCCTTTAAAAATAGATGGTGTTTACTGTTATCAGTGACACTATTTATACCCCAAAATAGTTAATAATGTTCCACACTAGTGTGTGCTTTATCAATGAATACTTTAGTATTTCTCTGGTTTGAATTGCTGAGGTTTTAATTTTGTCAGAGTTCAACCTTTTCTGTATCCAGGCTGCTTTGGATCCTTGCTTTTACCTGGCTTGCCTGTGATGACCGTGGCACACACTCATTTGATCCTGTAGTTAGCTAGACCAAAGTGTACAAAAGACTATTCACTTCTTATAGAGGTAGCCTTCTGCTAGTAAATTACCCTGACGTACCTTGCCAGCGTTAGGGGAGGTGATGCAGAGGGCTGGTAGATGCCCCATGGGCTGGAGTGGGAAAGGGGGAGAGCTGGAGTATGGCTAAATGGACAGAGGCTAATTTAAGCTGTTGAGGAGTCTCAGCCCTTGTCCATCATGTTGTTAAATTTGTTAGGAATCTTGGGGGAGGGAGAAGTCTTGTTTTCTTGGCTGGAAAAAGCAATTGCAGGGGGGCATGTGAAAATAAAAAATAGGAAGTAAAAATAAAATCAAAGCAACGCAGAGTTATTTCAGTGTCCGAATAAAATTTGGCACAACTTCAAGGTGAAGGTTCAGTTCTGATTCTATCTGGTGTACTTTCCTTTCTTTAAATTGTCTAGTGCCCTCATACAGTTAGTCACAGATATGCAGGGAGACTTTTTATTTTCACATTGTTTTAATAGTGTTTGAGAGCCTTTTGGATTCCTTACTCTTCCAAATGTACAGAAAAGAATCATGTGGCAGGGGAGGGGAAGGGTTTTAAATATTTATTCAACAATAACAACAAATATATATATATATAAAAAGCCTTCTGCTAATTTTTTTATCTTTTAGTGCAGGTGCTAAAAGGTTAATAGCTAGCCTATCACTTCTGTTGTATCAAGAGTTTTTTTTTCTACCCTAAAGCAATGTTAATTTCCATTTAAGGAAGAATGTCTGCAGGAGCCAGTGGTATTTACTAACTGCGCCTGTGAAAACATTCCTTTTCACCCTCAGATGCTCACTCAGCCTTCTGTTTTCCAAGTGACATTATTACAGGCTTTAGCTTGTAGTCTGAGAAATTAAAAGCACGTTTTAATAATGTGAACAGCAGAATCCTCAGTCCTGACTCCTCAGATACTTCCTTACTTGCGTTCCCCTCGCTTGGATTGGAGTGCAAGTGTAGCAATGGCTGGGGGATTTTTTGTGTGGGGTTTGGTTGGTGTTTTGGTTTTTTTTGTTTTGTTTTGGTGTCGTTCCCCCGCCCCCCCCGCCATTTACAACATGAAGACCCGTACTGGAGCATGGTTTTATCTTTGAAAGTTTGTCATTAAGATTCTTAAACCCAGGTGTTTTTTTTTCTTGATTTAGAGTATCATTTGGCGGTGATAGGTTACTGCAGGAAATGAATTGAGCTCTGAATTCCATCTGCAGTGTTGTCAGCTCATGCTAATTCCTCCCCTTGTCCTCTTTGGTCAGAGTGAAAGACTGTCGGTTGGACACATGAATGGCTCAGGGCTGCTCCATGGTAACGGTGTGAATGCTCCTACCCTGTGCTACCTACAGGATATGTAAAATTGTTTACCTTTCTTTCACTGGGGGATGGTAAGCTTGAATTACCTTGTGTTTACCACAGTTTCGTCGGCAGAAAACAACGCATGTGAACAGTTACCGTGGAGAAGACGATGCATGTTAATTTGTGTATCAGTCTTAACCTTAACCTCAGGCTCTCTTTACACTCGATAGAAAATGGGGGGGAGGGGTGTCATAGCCCTTTTATTCTGTGCCTCAGCAAGGCAGACCCTTCCCAGTGCCTTGGGACTGGAGCACAGAGCAGATCCATGTCAGCATGTAACAAAGTTTCCTGAGCACCTTTAATTGGTAGATTTCTGAGTACTTCAGAAAAGAGGACTTTACCCTTTATTCCTGTTTTACGGTTGAGAAATGCATGTTACAGTTGATGTTATGATTCAAGATAGCAAATGCAGTATAAGATGAAACCTTAATGATTTGCTTGAGCTGTCTGGCCTGAAAATGTGGATCTGTTGACATGCAAAGAACTTCTTGGTTGCTGAAGACCTGGCTAAGACTTATGCTGTATTGTGTGCAAGTAACTGTATAGCTGGAACACCCCCAAAACTGTATCAGTCAGCCAACAATTAAAAAAACACTAATGGAAAAATGCTTTTTTTGTGCAAGCTTTTTCTGTGCTTGCGAATGTAAGCTTTTATTTATCCAGCATTTCCCCTGCTTTATTTATTCCTGCTTTATTCTGGCTTGATTTGCTGTAGATACACCATCGCTCTCTTACGCAACGAGTTACTGTACTGTAAGGTTCCTGTGACTGCAGTTGCTTTGAACCAGCTGTATGATGTGACTCATTCCTCCCATTAAGATTCTATAATACATTTCCTCACACCTAGATTGATTTGTTTTTGTGTCTATGCATGTTCTTCTCTGTTCTGAGGTCACAATATTCAAATGCTACTTTTGTACTAAGGTGCTTGAACCTGCTGGCACTGTTTTGTGGGCTTAAAGCATGCACATGAAATGCTCTTGAGTGGCGAAGTCTTGTCTGTCTGCATGCTCCCCTCCTGAAGTCCTAGTTTTCCTTATCTTCTGGGAGTGGAGTATGTCCAGCTCTGTCTCAGACCTGTTAATCAAAATGTAAAGATTTTGGGTGAGTGCTGCAGGGGAAATTAGATTGCTCTGACAGTGACAGAGAGACCACAAGAAAGTATAATGTGTAGTTTTTCTTCTCGGATTGAAACAGATTTGTCCTTTGCCTGCTTGCTTATTTTTGCTACTGTAATCTGTTTACTTGAGTAGCTCCTTCTCACCAGGCATCAGTTCCATGTTCTTTTTATCATCCTTTCCCACAGCTCTTTCTGTCTCCCACGCTTTCTCCTCCTCGCTCCGAAGTCAATACTATAGTTCCTTCAGTTCCTCATGGAGCCTTTGAATGGGAAGAGTCAAACACCTGCTGAGCTGGTTCAGGGCTGTGTACAATGCTGACTGCTCAGGTGGAAGGGTAACTGCCTGCTTTGTCTAGCCCTTGAATTAATGTGGCAGCTAATCTGCATCTTTCACTTTTAGCAAACTTGAATAAAAAACCCCCACACTTGTGCAACTTTAATATCTTAAAGATATTAATCTATTATTAAGTATTACTTATTACAGTCTGGAATGCACCCACCCCTCACCCCCCCATCACTAATGACTTGAAAAAATATGGGGACAAAAGAGCTGTGATTCCTGAGCACAGTTTCTGTAAGAAGCAGTGGTAAAAATGCTGGTGACAGAAGACTTTCGTGCTGTTAGGACATGGGACTGCACTATGAGAACCTGGACTGGGTTTCCATCAAGAGCCTTAGACATTGATACAAGCATTTATTAAAAAAGAAAAGTGTTGGCAGGGCCCCTGAGGAAGAGGTCTTCCTTCCAAATGCAGAGCTAAAGAGTCATCTCGGAAGTCTAGGTTGGGAAACAGCTTCACAGCCTTGACGCTAGGATTAATTTGTAGGTGTAAGGTGTTCTCCCAAGCAATAGTTACAATATTGACTGTGGCAGCAACTTTAAAGTTTTTTGACCTTATCTGTGTATTGCCGTCCTGGTAGGCTTCAGTACTACAGATGTGCTTTGTCTGCCTGCATGGCTTCGATCAGTACTGTCTATTCCTGACATCAGTGCTGAGGGCTTCAAAAGTCCTTATTTATTGCCTTGAAAATCAAATTCAACAGTTTTTATCCAGATATGTGCCTATTCTGTTTAAGGTGCTTTTTCAGTACTTGCTCTCCCTTTCTGCCCCACGGCTGACTGTAGAGTCCTCATATCTGTGCGACTAGAATAGCTATTCGTATTAGGACTCAAAAGAAACAGCTGGGAGAGCCGAAAAGCTGGTTGATATTTTTATCAACTTTTCTACAGATTCAGAAGATCCCACTCCCAAATGAGAAATGCAGTACAAGTCTCAGAAAAGCATTGTGCCGAAGTTTTCTTTTTCCCTTGGAATTGGTTCTGAGTCTATTGTCGTGGCTTGTCTGTGCTCGCTTGGTTGTCGGCAGCCTCTTTGGCTTTGTTTAGTTGACCAATCCCACACCCACTGTGTGTAAACACTGAATGAGATTCATTTGGGTAGAAAAAGAAAAATGACAATTAGCCCGTTAAGCAAGACACCACAAACCTATGAAGGCATTGTACGGCATTTTTTTTTTTTTGAACACCCCCCCCCACCCCCCACTTTCAAGGCAACTTGATATTCAGACAGTATAAATTGCTACAAATTGCATGCTTCAGAGGACAGGATAGTTAGAAATACAGAACACTGATTAACCTGTTTGATCTCCTTTCAGAACATTCCTCAAATACTGATCTCATCTTTACTTCTTTTTAGAAATACCATAGATCTACTAGGGAAGAAAACAGGAATCAGATGCCTTCTATATTACATGGTCACATTAAATGAAATACTTACATTTTGAAAACAGTGTGCCCATCTCCAAGATCTGTTTCTCTGTTGTTCTTCTGGCTTTAAAGAGAAGGGTGCTCAATCTGTATGGTCTTTATCTACATGACAATGCATCTTTCTTTTGGATCATTGTTTCTGTTAGCTTAGTTTTGGCATAAGTACATGGAAGTCAAGATGATGGTGGTTACAGGCATTTTAACTCCATTATCTAACTGTTCTTTGAGTGGCTTTTGTTCAGCCATTGTTCCCGGTGGGTAAACTGCTTCCATTTCAGATAGTTTACATGCTCTTTAATACCAGAATCTCCCAGATTCCTATCTAATACAGGAGCAAGTTTTACAAGAAAAATAGTGTATGCGGGCATCAAGTCTGTAAACTACAGCTAGTTTTCTATACATCCAGGATGAGTTCTCTTTTCTGTTCTTGCAGTCTGTGATTGTTATTTCCTAACATGTATTGTGTGATGCAAACTGAGAAATATTTCTTCTGTGAACAGTGCAAATATCCTCAAAAATTCTCCTCTTCTTCCTGGCTGAAACTGGCAAACTTTTTTTTTGCTAGGTTTTTTCTGCTCAGCCACGGGTTGTGATCTTCGTATTAGGCAGGATGCGTCATTTCAGAATGTTACTTACGAGGCTAAGGAAACGGGTTTGGTGACTGACTCCACTTTGGAGCAAAATTATGATTTTTTTTTTTTCTTCGTGTGTTTTTTGGGAACATTTGTGTAACTTTTAGATTTGTATGTTCAACGCTATTAGTGATTTCTGTATACAGAATGTAGTCTTCATTAACGCTATACCAGATGTAAACCATCAGCAGAGGGGAAAGACGTGTTGTCACTAGCAAAACTTGATTAGAGCATAGAGGTAAGAAGAGCAGTGTGCAAAATTTCAAAGAAGAGCGGGATGTTTAATTTCACTTCTGGTACATAGAGCTGTGCTGTATCTGAAGTCTGGGCTCTGTAGTTCTGGAAGTCAGGTGGGCTGGAACTGCCTGTGGATCATACCAACAGCAAGAAGAGATTTGGCTGCTTTTCTCTTAACCTCCTTGTTTGCTCTTGGTTTTTATTTTCTTTTTAAGAGCAAGGCATTGGTGCTTTTGGATGAGTTGTTACTATGTTCGTATAATAATTTCCCCACGGAACAGGCGCCACCAGTTTGATTTCTTTGCATAATGATTTTCGGTCAATTCTGCGATTTAGTACTTCCATTCTTATATGGTGATCAATCAGAAGAGGCTCTAAGATGCTAACTTTGATTGTAGTATTAAATAGTTTGGTGCTTAATTCTGATAGCTTGCCAATCCGTATTTTTTACTATGTTTTTTCTAGAAGGTTTTTAATAACGCTAGAGAGCTTGTCTTTTGCAGTGTCTCTTGTATCCCTGGCATTTTACTCTGTGACTTTAATATTAATATCACGTACTAAGTAGTTAAACTGAGCATTTCCACCAATCATTCTTGACAAGCCTTGTGATAAAGGATTTTTTTCTGATTAGTTTAAGTTAAACATTTGATTTTTGAACTCATTCTTGTGGTATGTTTGAAGACAGTGGTGGCCAAACAGTGTGTTTTGCTGAATAACAAACTGCAAACATAGCTGCTTTTTGTTATTATAATGAGGGATAATTGACATTCCGGTTTTGACGTAGTTGATGTTTTACTTAAAGCTTTAAAAGAATTCAAAATACTTTGTTATTTTGCTCTAATATAGACAAATATGTTAGGCTTTCTTTCTTCAGAAACATTTCTAAGTGGATTTTAAGACTGCAAGTTGTATTTGCTCTGAAATACAACTGAGTACACAAAGTAGGCACTTGTAAATTCTCATTATGGGTGAGAAAAGGATAGAGTTCGAACAAATGTAGATTGGCTTATAATCACGAATGCTATGGGTTTTGTAGAGCGAGATGTGCTTCTCGCTGATCTCGAAGGGATGCTCGTCTTTGTGGATTGCTTTGTTGGCAGCGTTGTCAAGGATGAGCGCATCCTATGGCTGCAGTCAGCTGTGCTCTGGCCCACCTGCTGGTCGCTGACCCATTGCTGCATTCGGGTCTCTTGATCTCAGATACCAAAGATTCCTGCCTTTACTCTCTGGGTTAAAAATCCATGCTTGTGATCATGCTAATTGTTGATACTGGACTGCTCCCTTTGGATGTAGACTTTCAGAAGTGCACAAAGATCGTTCAGATAAGGTGTTGGAGTTCAGTACCCTTTTTTGGACTCTCTTAATGTGAGAGTTAAAGTCAAGTATTCTTAAAAAAATAAAATCTTTTACTGGGTAGTCCGTATCCATAAAACTGTTTGTAGGTTTTAGATAGCTCCTATGAATAACACTTGCTCTTTTCACCTCTATAAGGATGTTTTTCAACTTGTAAAGAAAAGCACTTAGGCAAGCTAAACCTGATGAAAACCTAGGGAAAAAGATGCAGTTTTTCCAATTATACTGTTGTTCTGATAAAAGAATATATTACTCTAAATCAGTTTTAATTAAATATTTTGGATACTGTTTGGACATTGTAATAAAAGTGTGTTTAAAAAGTATGATAAAAATAGCGTTTCTGAAGGGGAAAGGTAATATAATCTCAGATCCTTGAGGTTTGGGATTTTTGCTTGGTTTTGCTATGTATTTTGGGAGGTGATGACAGAAATGTTTGATACTGTGGAAAGAGGTAGGAAGATGGTATTTAACAGCTATCAGAGCTGTGCATGGTAAAGTGAAGAAGCATTTGGTTCTCAGTGCTGCAGTAAGAAGAGTGATTGTAAAGAAATGATGTGTAAAATAGTAATCTCTTATTTGCAGTTAACTTTTCCAGTCTTTTCTGAATGATCGGCTGAGGAAAAAATAATGTTGATTCTCAAAACGTATTTTATTGTATTTAATTGCCTAGTTACATGTTTTTCAGAGTTAAACAATTCTTGTGTTTGGTCTTGTATTTCTACTGTCAAAGCTTTTAGGAAATGTTTACTTTGGATTGAAACCTTTGCACTTTCCCAGCATCTTGATATGAATTTGTGGTAGTGCACTTTGAACTTTTACTAAAGATGGAAAATGTCCTTGCAGTAAAATTGATTTTTTTAAGGTTTTTTTTTTAATTGTTCAGAGTTGTTTTGGGGCAATGGGAAGAAGCCTAGATTTGTTTCCTCTGCTAGGTTGTTAGCATGGTTAAGAAGCTAAAAAAAAGTTAACTGATGGTGCTTGTGTTGTAGAGATTCTATTCATTGCCCAATGTGAAGTTGAACACAGGGTTTTACTGAGAGTATGTATCTGCTTGCACGTCTTGCTACACTGGTTACATATGTTATTATCTCCAGTCCTTATCATTTTTGAAAAGCTGATGTAGCGCAACCATTCCTGGAGTTCTGCAAAATAAATAGTTTGAATGGGCTTGTATCTGGTTCAGGCAAAACCAACTGGGCTAATTAAAACTGCTGAAACTAACCTGACTGACCTTTCATGAAATGAACCGGGAAGTTCTTAGATATGTGCTTGGCCAGCAGAAGCAAGTTGGTGCAGGAAGGGGGATGGGGATAGCGACATTCTGACTCAGCACCATTTCTTGTGGCAAGAGCAGCTTGTGTGTGCTCAGGAACTCATCTTTTGCATGTAGGAATACTGCTTGTTTTCATGGAAAAGACGGTCCCTCCCCAATTTTTGTTTGTTTTTAGCAATGCACAAATGTTTATAGAAAGCAAACCAGTGAATCATTGGAAATGCTCTTTGTACAGTGTCTCCTTAAACTGCAGGCTGGTGTTGTGCTGGAATGCGGGGATATCTTTGTGGCTGTTTCTTTCATCAGTCTGATTCTTTTGAAAGCATCTTACTCTGCTTGTATTTTCCATACTAGAGGTTTACAGAAAAATGTTTATACTACAGCTTCAAACATTTACTGAAATGCTAGAAAACCTAAAGAATTTCTGTGGATTCCTTATATTAAGATCAGATGTGGGAATGTCACATTGAATATCTGCTGTACAAAACTCAGATGATTTTAATGGAAAATAAGAATCTGAAATGGTATGTGCCTCGCAGCAAAATAAAAAAGAAGGGGGAAGGGAAGGGACAGAGGGGAATTATATAATGGGTCAGAATTGCACCTTGGTGATCACAAGTCCATTTCTCTGCTGTGCTGACAGAGAAGGTAATTACTGTGTCTATGTCTTTTTTCAATGACGAGAAAGTAGTTTCTAAAGCAAAGTGTAGTAGTTGAAAGAAGCCTGCAATGCTAGCAACGCAGTAACCCATCTAACTGAAGTGTCCTGTGGGCTGAGGCAGTTTGAATAAAAACAGGTTTTAAAATATGTGACAACACTTTGGACATTTTTAATTTTTCACTATTAATTAATCTAGCAACTGAAACATAGCTTCTATTGATTTTTATTACTCTGAAAGTTAGCTTAGAATATAAATAGCACTAAGATTAGCAATCTGACTGAAGCTGATGGAGAAGTGCATAAGCAGGATAATGAATGTAAAGTATTGTTTTGCTTAAGAGCCTATTTCATTGTAAGTCAAAACAAATGGATTTCTGTATTAAGGCTAATGGTTATTGAAACAAAAATTAATAACTTTAGTACAAAGAAGGAAAATGTTAAAACTCTGTAGTTATTATCATGTTGACTTGTGCTCAAGCAGGCATTTCATGGACATGGTTTAAATCAGTGTGTGGGAATGTGCCTGTCTGTATGTTTGGAAGGGGAACATAACCTTTGGTTTGGGAAACCACAGAAGGTCCTTGAGGGTGACTAGTAATCTGCTTTAGGGCAGGAAGGCATTGGCAGCCCTAACCAAATGTGCCACATCAGCTCCAAATGGTGAGGATCAACCTGTCCATGACTCTTCTACCTCATCTGTAACAAGTAATAAAAACCTGCTGCTTCTGTCGTTCTCACCACTTAAACTTGTGTTGGCCCCAGCTGGCTTGGGGCGTGCCCCAGTGAGGGGAAACGAGTGGGAGCAAGCCCCAGTAGCCTTTAAAGAAGAGGTTATGTGCTCCAAAATAGATTTACATAAAGTGTTGAGCTAACTGTTCTGTGCTTGGGAAGAAAGCCTTAAACTTTGGAAATAGGAATTTTTTTGATGGTATTGATTAGCAGTCTTTTGTGATCTTGGACCTTCCTGAGAAGACAAAAAAGGGTGGGAATGGACATCACTGGCAAATCCTAACCGAAAATGCTTAGTTTAAAATTTTGTGGCTGGAAATTTCATCTCAGATGATGACATTTTGTTCCTGTCCAAAACTGCTAAGAGAATAGTTAGTAGCAAGTGATCTTATATCGAAAGAGAGGAGAACATTCTTCCTCATGGATGTAATTGTATTCAGAGAAAAATGTTTCTGTGGAATGCTGATGGTCTCTGGAAAGCTTGTGAGAAACATGTATCTGAAGGAGAAAATTTGTGAAGAAAGGAGCACTTGTCTACTTAGTCAGTACAAAGACTTTTTTTTTTTTTTAACCTACAGTATTGTAATTTGAGATTTATGCTTCTCCTTGAAGAAGGTTGTTCCTTGAAAATGCAAAGCTTCTATGAGTTGTGTGAAGATCACTAGTCTCTTCTGTCTCCAGTGGGTTTTCTCATACACTTGTTAGAGGCTGCTGGTCCAAACTCATGTCAGATTATCTCTTTCCTTTATCTGGGATCTTCGTTCTCTTACATGAACAACTTGACCAGAAGATCAATCCGAAAGTTTTCCCGTTTTTCTAACACAGTATCATTCTTCATCTGCATTACATTAGTCTTAATTTATGTGATACCTTCTGTGAGCCTCGTAGTTCTTTCTGAACAAGACTGGTTTTGTAAGAGCTGAAGATCACTCCATTTCTTGTCACAGTAGTGGCTCATTATTTCTTATTTTGTCACTTCAGACTAGATTATTAGGATAATGGGATAAATGAGGATACAGATTTAAGTTTATGTTACCAAAATTTTTAAGCCTTACTGTTTATAAAAGGTAGAGGATGTTGATTTAAAGTTGATCTCCTAGAATGTTCTGTTACAGTGTTTTTTGAATGCTATGTTAAAAATGGATCTGAGAGAACCAAATTAAATATTTATTTATAATTATTGTATTGGAAAAGACCACTTATTGAAAGTGTTTTTGTATGTATAATGATTCAGCTGTAGTAATCTTTCAAGTATGCCTGTTTCTAGTGATAGAAATTGACAGGTCTACATCAGTTGAATTAAAATGTTGGTTAGAAGTAGACTGGTGAAATTGCATTAGTATTCTGCCATGAATGCTGCGGTAGAGAATTTAAATGACCTTTATTCAGGTTCACTTATGTTCTCTTTATTACGTTCACTTTTGGAAGCATACACCTTTCTAGTTTGTCAGTTTTCTAGCACTTCTTTCACCATAGTGTTTGCTTTGGAGCAGCTAAAGTTAGTTTTTTATATACTAGTGTTATTTTCAGCTAGTAAACAACACTGGTTTTCTTTTTTAAAAATTCTACATTCCAGCATTCTCATGATATGCTTTTGACTAGTTTTCTGTCCTTTGGATAAGATGTCAGAGGTCATCAGTATCTAAGCCTCAGAACAGTGATTCTGGTTTTTGTGCATTAGAAAATTCCCTTGAAGTAATTTGATATTCATCTTTGTTCTCTTGTAGCCCTGTTCTCTGTTTCCCGAGCTACTGCACATTAATCTAGAAGGTTTTTCTGATGTATTAGAATGGTTAGTTCCCTGTGTTTTTGTAATTAGGTCTCAGACACTTCTTGTTTTAATGCAGAGTGCTGGCAAATAGCTTGTGATGTTGTGGTCAAATTTGATTTTGGATCTTCACGTCTGCTTCAAGTTGGTCTTCCAAACATGAGATTGTGGTTTTTTGTTTTTTGTTTTTTTTTTTTTTTGTAAATTTGTGTATGTTAAACTAAATGATCTAGCCATAGGTGACTTAGTCCCATGCTGGTTGAGTCCTCACATTTCTACCCTGGCCTCAGTGTGGCTTTGAGCTAGAGCAGAGGCAATGTTACAGATTATTTATTTATTTATTTATTTAGATTTTCACGTGGCAGCACTCACTGCTTTAGAAACTTAATCCTTTTGAATGATTTCAGTAAATCTAGCATGAAACATTTGTGTTGAAGAGCCAAAAGGTTGTATGTGTGTTAATTGTTGGTAATTAATGACTGTCCAAGTAATTTAAAAATGACAATGTTCAATAGCAAATTCCCAAAGACAAAACTAAAACCAAGGAGAGCAAAATTAAGGTGAGACTGACACTTCAATCTCAGCAGGTGCCGCTGTGTCAAAAAAGATCAGCTGATGAGTGAAGAGTATAATTAACTCCCTTTTCTGTGCTTCCTCAAAATCTCTTATGTAGAGGTAAAATTATTGCTTATGACAAACGAGATTGTAGAGCCCTTCAAATGGAAGGGACCTCAGGGATAGTCCAAGCTCCTGCTTCACAGCAAGATTTGCACTGAACTTGGACAGTGTTGTCTAAAGCTTCGTCAAGTTGGATCTTGATTTGATTATTTCTTATTTTTGTGGTTAAGAAAAAGCAGTTAGTTGTCAAACTTTATACTTGTATTGGAGATATCAATATCCATGGAAAGAAGAGCATTTAAACACTTAATTAAACTTTTCTGAAATACGAAATTAATCTTTGAAAATATTCACTGATGCATGAATTTTGTGAAATATGGGAAGCACGTGAAGCAACATACAAAGACTGTTTTATAACTGAATATTTTTGGGTTTAGAGCCTTGATGAGTATGAAGATGATGAAGCAGGGCAGAAGGAACGAAAAAAGGAGGATGCTATTACCCAACAGAACACGATACAAAATGAGACTTCCAGTGCAGATACCCCTGGCTCGTACTTACTACAGGTGAGATCTTAACACTTGTTCATTTTGGTATTTTACTCAGTTTTAAAACTCATACTGCTGCCTATATGGAAACAAACATGAGGTTCAGGAGTTGTCACATTACTGAAAACAGAGCATGAGGTTCCATTCCCCAAACTCAACACTACTGAAATCTGGTTCTGACAACAGAATCCTCTATTTCCGTAGGGCCTTTGAAGGTAATGGTGTTGATGTTCACTGCAGAACTTACTATTTAATGAGAGGAAGAGAAACCTGGAGATTCAAGTGAAAAATACTCACAGGTTTAGAATATTCAGTTAATTGGAGGTAGACTTTTCAAATCAGGACCCAATTTCCTAGTTTAATTTACTGTCAGTTAACAAACTTCTGATTACTGATTCTGGATTGAAACAAACATGCACATGTAGGGAAAACACCCCTTCCTTGCCTCTGTGAAACCTCTTGTCCCTTTTTTTTTTTGGTTGTCCTGCAGCACTCTCTCCGTCAAAACATTGCCAATTATGCCCAGTACCCCCCTCCTGCATACTATACTACCTGTGACAAATGCCCGCTTTCCATTTGTGCCCTTAGTCTCTTCAGCCAGTCTTGTTTCTTCTCCTTTTCTGTTACCTAACAGCGTATGCAAACCCAGCTGTACACACTGAGGCTGTCCAGCTCTGCCTCTTGACTCTTAACAGAGGCAGTAGCACATGCATAGGGAGAAAAATGAACGAAAACTATCACCGTGTGCTTGCTCTGTTCAAACCACCCATAACCAGAGGGGGCATCACTGAATTTAGAGGGTCTGAATGCGTTTTCCTTCTAAAATTTTGCCCAGTCTTTCATATGCTCATGGTAGCTTTTAACATTCAGAAGAGCCTACGGCAAAGAAGTCTACAGCTTAATTACCTGGAATGTGAAGAACAGCGTCCTTTTTGTTTAAGCTGAACCTGTCATTTGCCATCTGTTTCCATGTGATTTTACCAAGGTGTCCCAGTGGAAGACATGGGGAACAACTACTTCCTCTTTACCTGCCTGAGTGCCACAGAGAGCACATGGCCCCTCTCAGCTGCCTCTTCTCTAGGCTGAAGAATTCTATTTTATTTGGTTTTTCCTTGTACAGGAGATACTCAATAATGTTCTGTACTTTTTGCGGTTTGACTGTATCTTATTTGGGATCAGAACTGAAGAGTTTGGTACAGCATGCAGTTGTAGAGTGGTTTAATAGTGGTTTTTGGTTTGTTCTCGGTTTCTTTCCTGACAATTCCTGATATCTGCCTGTTTATCTGCTGAGCTCTGAGTTTACTATTTTTGTTGTGTGTGTGTACTCTAACTTAACATTTTGGAGTTATCTGTGAGTGATAATAACAAGCTCAGAGGCTGGTGCATGTGTAAATTTAGAAGCATTTTTACCTTTTTGTCTTGCTTTGTGCTTATGTACACCAAATTTCATCTCCTGTTTCACCTCCCAGCCACTCCCAGTAGAGAAATCCTGCATGTTTTCACAGTTGACCCTCATCTTTTCTGTTTTGAATAGCATCTGTGGACATCTTGCCAAATACATTGAAAAGCACAGGTCCCAGAACAGGTTCCTATGGAACTCTTCTGGGTACTCCATCCACTGCGAAAGCTGACCAGTGGAGTCCACCGTTATTTCCTGTCTTTTGACCAGTGATTTAGTCACAAAAGGACATTAGCTCTTATTCTAGTGTAGCTTAATTTTTCTTTAAGAGGCTTTGGGGAATGCCCTTTTGAAATTCAGTAGGCTGTCAACCAACTTTCTCTCCTGGACTTTTTTTTTTTTTTAACTTAAAAAAGCTGTATTAGATCTGTGAAGTGTAACTATTTTACAAATGCCCCGGTCACTCTTCCACACTGTATCATGTTTACTCACTTATTCCCTGATTGATTTAGACTCACTAGCACCACTTTATTCAGTATAAATACCAAGTTTATTGGTCTATAGTTCTCTGGTCTGCTTTAAAATCTTCTTAAAGATGGTGATGATGTTAACCACTGGTACTAGGGCAGTTTTAAGTGAGAGATTATATATGATCTTGAGTAGTTTAGCTATTACATTTTTCAGTAACATCAATAGTTTCTTCAAAGCTCAAGAAGTAAAAACCTTCACATTCTGGCAACTATTTTTTTTTCGTTTTATTATTTTGTTTTTAAGTTCTACCAGTGCTTCTGTTTGAAACAGACCCTTTGAGTCTTCCATGAAGAAGTGCTCTGATGTGAGACCTTACCATGCTTTTTCGTGGTGAATACCAACAAAAATATTTTTGCAGAGAAACTGTCTCCTCTGAGTACGCCTCTTATAACTTGATCTATTGTCTTTGCAGATTCTTTGGCAGGATTCTTCATTCTGAAATGTTTTTATGCTTTTTCCGAGTTGTTTGTTAGACTCTTTCTTACTGTGTTCACTCGGTTTTAACTTCTTCAGCAAATATTCCAAAAGTTGTCACTTTTAGTTTCCCCTGGTGGTATTATTACATAATGCTTTGGCTATATTCCCATGCCCCATTTTTTTATCCATATTTTCTGTTCTTCTTGACCAACAATCTCAGTTTCTATTTACCAGGCTGTCTGTATTAATTGTATGCTAGATGGTTCCAAGTTTGTCACCTCTGTATTGAAACAGGCACTACTTTGTTGACAGAGCACAGCAGGGGTGTCCTGTCACTGACAATACAGAAGGAAGTCCCAGGCCTCAGATCTGGCAAAGACCCAGGGTGGCACATGTACAGAACAGATGGAACCTTAGAAAGTTGTAGCTATTAAGACTTAATCAGTTTATTACTGACTCGTGTCAACTCGCTTTTTATTAGAAGACTTAACTTGCCCAGTTTGAACAGAATTTGACAGCAGTGTTATTTCAGTGTTATTTGATGATTTAGTTTCCTTTTGATTCTTCTCTGCGCAAGTTAAGCCTAATTCTCTTCTTAAAAGTAGAGTTCATGTTTTAGATTAAGAATTCAGTAGTAGTTGCCGTTGACCAATATTTATTCCAGTTCTATCTACTAAGCAGAATAAATACATTTCTGTAGTTGTAGGCGTTTTCACTGATTTGTCCATTCTATTATCATTTTAAGAAATTTGTAAATGTGTAATTACTGTGACTATGCTAAACAGGACAGTTAATATTGACTTCATGTTTGATGGGCAGATAGGTTGCTGAATAAGGTTTTATTCCCAATCCTTAACCTGAGCTTTCAGTTCTATTTTAACATTGTCAGAAGTTGTTCTCCTTCTCATGGGCAAAACACATTTTTTGAAAACTCTGGCTGAATTTCAAGTCCTTGATCCAAAGCACAGAGATAGGAGATTTGTTTTAGAATAGATCTAAAAATATTCCAGACCTGAGACTGTTTTCCCTGAAGCAGAACTATTTGGCTGAAATTGGCTTCTCAATTATTTTATATTGGAAATATGGAAGATGATACATTTGGCAACATTATAAACATTGAAAAACAATTACAATCAGAACTGTTACTGAACGTTAGCAAAAGATAGCATGGAAAGGCACACCTCATCAGGTGAATCAACACTAAATCTACTCCCAAACACAAGTGTTACATCTGGCTCTGACTTCCTTGCTTGATTTTCCTGCTATTTTTAATGCTGCAATTCAGTTCTCAGCTTGTGAGTCAAAGTGCTGTGGACTACTCATTGATGTGTATTGGCATGCAGAGTGAGAGTGGCAAGTTACATGTAATGAAGCTTAGAACTCTTACAAATTAGCTGAAAATTTGTAATGCTAAGGACAAGCATAGTTAAAGTGACTACTTCAACTAGGAATCGGTGGAGTTTGGCAATTATATAAATCTAGCTCTTGCTTAGCAGAGATGGTAAAATTGAAAATAGTGTAAAACTATTTGATAGCAGTATCTTTCATGCAGTTGGACAGAAGTGATACTGTGTTCAGGGCAATGGACATCTTTTCTCTTCTTAATTGAAGGAGGTGTTAGTGTGTACACAATGTAAAGAAAACTTGCATCAAAAAACCTACAAGATTTATCTGGAAAAACAATTGATTTACTGATGATTTATTTTTAAGTCTCTTAGAAGACTTGCTGAGTTCCAGAACGTGGACAAATGCTACTATTGTGCTAATGCTCCAAAGAAAGCCACCAAAAACCACCACATGCAAGCCTGAAACTTTACATCAAAGCATTCGGGTTGTGCTGATACCGTGGTCACCTGCTTCCTGGAATTCAGTTGTTCGGGGAATATTTTAGGAGAGCAGGTGCACAAATATGTGCCCTTTTTGGTTTAATCCTGTGGCAGTAGGGTTAACATAACTTCTTTGCCATTATAGAGGTGATAGCTGAGTGTGATAGCATGTTGTGGTGTCTGTATTACTTTATGGTGTTCTTGGAAAATTGGAGAGCAAATTGTGAAGGCTGAGAAGATTAATCCAAAGCCAACATAAAGCCTTGCAGTGGGAGACACATATGTAGGTCCTCCATCCCTTAAAACCTTCAGATAGCAACTGGCTGTTTTTCTGGAAGTTACGCCATAATCACACAGAATTGTCCTCCTCAATACCTTGGAAGGAGTTTGAAATCCTTTGCTTAATGTTATCTTTAGTTCCTTTCTGCTCGCATTTTATTTCAAATGTAGTGTCTCTGAATGCTAGTTGTGCTGTGTGCTGTATGAAGACACTGCAAAAAACTTCATCAGCTGTGAACAGTTTGACGTTTAACTGTAAGTTATGGGAATAGCTGAGTATTGGCAAAAGCACCAAGAAACCAAGTTGAGTATTGGCAAAAGCACCAAGAAACAAAAAGGTATTTGAGATCTTCAGTTATTTTTGACATTGGTGTGGGGATAGGGTTTACTGTGTTCTAGGTGTGTTTTTCTCCCCACTGATGACAGAAGGGGTCTCACTAGATCAGATGTAGGTGTCTAAAATTAGACGGGCTCAGTCCTTTCCTCTTCCAGGCAAACTTGGACCAAGCACATCAGAATCTTTTTTTTCCCCTCTACTAACATAATTTGGAAATAGGGATCAATTAGAGAGGGTGCGAGATACCAATTTTTGTGCCTGTAAGCATGAAAAGGGGAAGCTCTGAGTCACTTAGATAATGAGGTTCAACCTCTGTGAAATAAATACCCTGAATCCTTCAAGTGAAAAGTAACGATTTATAAAAATAAGAATGATTCAGAGTATCCTGCTGTAAAAAGGGAATGCTGTTCTTTATTATTGTTACACAGTAGCAAAATTTGTCCAGTGTATTTTTTTAATTCCAAGTTAAGAAACTACAGATCATCACTATCACAGTTAACAATACCTTTTGAGTCTGGAATGACTGCTGAAGATCTCTCTGTGGTCATCTGCTAGAAACCTGCTTTTGAATTTGTATTGCTGGCATGAAACTGGTAGGGGAATTTTGCTTCTCAGGTGTTCTGAAGCCTGAGACCCCAGAGGGAGACATGACTTACTCTCTTGGTTAAGCCACAGCAACTGTTTTGCTCTGCCTGAATGCGTATTATATAGTGCTGCAAAGCCCAGGACCTCATTCAAGACCCTTGCACTCTAGTTAGAAATTGCGATCATCTTGTTCCAACCATTATTTGTTTTGAGTATGCAATTGTAATGTGCGTTTCTTGGAGTCCCTGTATTGCTCTTAGATTGTGCAGCAACAAGGAATTCAAGAAACTAAAATGTTGAATTTTACCAAATTATTTGAGACAGTTAAACATCCACTGGATCACAGTCAATGCTAGACAGATATGCTAGACAAAAAAAGTCACGTCATTTGTAGCGCTGAACCTTGTCTTTATACTATATGTTGTATCATATTCTTGAAATAAATTCAAATTATGTACATTAGTAAACAGGCTAAAGCTTGACCCTAGTACTGAATTCCTGTGGAGCTGTTAATCCAAGACAACAAAAGGAGAAGTTGCTCTAGTTTTCAACTCAGGACACTGACTTGCATACACAGTAGTATTGCCATGTCTTGGATTACTCCCACTCCTCTCTGTAGCAGCAATGCAGGCTTTTGTTCTCTGCAAGAGATTACTTTGTGATAAGTGCTTGGATAATCATCCTGTTCAGTGTAGAATTACCCAGTACCTTTGAAAGAATCCTTCTTGTTGATTGGAGGTGAGGATTGGATGAAATGTCTGCATAATCAGCATTCACCTAATGGTATAATTATAAAATTGTGCCACAGCAGATTGGGTTCATCGTAGTTAACTTCAGTAGTGAATAGGTTAGATGGCTGGTGAAGTCACCTAAACTTGATTTATTAGCATGACCATTTAGTTGTGCTTTTAGTCATAAGTCATCCAAGAACCTATGAAAATTAAAGGAAAACCTCATCTCATCTTTTTTTAACCTTTTGCTCTAAAAAAGCTTTACGTTTCACCAGAACATTGCAGGCAATTTCTAAAAGGAATGTGGTCCAAAGATACTCCCACAGAAGTGCTCTGGTGCAGTTCTGATTGCTTAAATACAATCCTTTACTTCAGATGTGACCCAACACATTGACATTTTCTAAAGTGGTGGTATAGACCAGTGTTACAAAGCTGTAAATGTTTAATAGAGGCACCTTATAAGCTATGCTGAAAGCAGTAAGTAAAATAAAGGTAGGGAATAAAAGTCTCTAGTGACTTCTTAGCTGTGTGACAAACTGAGGCATGCAGGGAACCGAAGTATTGTGTGCATCTCCATTAGGAAACACAGCTGAAAACCTGCTTGACACAAGCTTCCCCAGAGTTTTGTACTTGAATCTTATGCCAAGAATATGCTGCCAAATAAGCTTCTCAACTCGCATTGTAGTTTATACCTGTCTATTTTGCATTTCCTGGCTTTTTATTTTGCACGGCAGTGTAATGTCGTATAGCATTGTTTTGCAATTACTCTCATTATCCAAAGTATGTGGTAATGGTATTCATATCTATTCATACCTGACCACAGCTTTGAAAGATGTTTTGCATCTGGGTTTCTTGCAAAGGAGAACTGTGTGCATGCATTCAAGAGTAATAATTCATCTTCTATTAGTATATTGTCACGGTGTTATTGGTGTTAATTTTTGTCCGTAGAAATGCAGTTGTGCTACAGGGCATGCCCAGATGTATTAAGGCATGTGTTTTATTTCCTGTGCTATATTTCTTCAGGTGTTAGGCCGAGGATTATTGTACGTAATAACATGATTATAATATTGGTATTGTTTAAAAAAGTGAGTAAATAAAACATGATTAAAATACAGAAATATGTAAAGTAGGAGGAGCTGTGAGTGTATGAAGTCATATGTAATTCTGCCAAATCAGGTTGTGGGACTTAGTATTTGACAGTTAATTACCAGATAATATTCATCTTGGGTTTTCTATTTGCAGATTCAGAATGTGATCCACTTCACAGAGATGGTATGAAAACTGTCATTAGTATTTGCAAAGCACTTAATAACAGTGAATACAATAGAAAGACTTGCGAGGAAATCTTATTGTATATCTAAAAATATTCCATAAAAATGGGTTAAAAAGTATTCAAATTCATTGTTGTTTAAGTATTAAAAAATCGCTTAATTTTTAAAATATATTTGCATCTAAAGTCAGTCTTGTGTGTGCAGTGTTTTTAAAGTAAGGGATACCAGTTGCATGGAATTTGCTGCCCTGTGCAGTTCATGGCATGAACCAGGTGCTTCAGATGTTTAACCGCCATGGTTGGTATGGCTTGGAGACCCAAATTATTCCTGTGATATGTATAAGGAAAACAGGAACACAGGAATTCCATCTTCCCGTGCTCATGTATGATCAGGCCATCACTCAAGTGGTTTCTAGCAATATGGGCATGTATTCTCAGAGCAGTTTGAGTATGGTAATAGCAGTAAATAAGGCATGGTGGCCACTTTGTGAAAAAACAGGCAAACGCAAAATACTGAACACTGCTCGCCGAGTGCTCTTCTTTGTGTTCCACCTAAGAGATCTTGTGGAAAAATACATCGTGCGGTGATGTCAGGAAAGACAGTATCATGATGCATGTAGTTGTAAGTATTTGAATGAAAGTTGCACAAGTCAACAACGTTCTGACCCGTACTGAACTGGATGACTTTGCAGTCTTAATTTTCTTTAAATGCTTTTTGTCTATGTTATTGGAGAGTGGGAAAAAACCCACCCCATGTAGTAACTTTTTAATTAATCTGCAAGGTAATTTCTCTGAGTTCAGGAGTAATAATGTTGCACGGTGGTCTTGTCTGGTATAACTGAAGGCTTTAAAGGCACTGAATAACTTTTGCAAAAATGAGATTGTTAGTTTTTAGTTAAATTTTATGTGTGGTTTTTTTGGTAGAAACTGAATTTTGAAGCAGTGGAGTCTGGATTTCTCAGCTGAATGTGCTATGTAATAGACATTGTTGTAGCAGCATAGCTTTCTCTGCCAAAATCACCCTCCTCTCCTCTCATGTGAGCAAATTCAGTGTATGTTTGGCTATGTGTAGTGCTGCTGATCCATGCATGTTCAGTGGGTTTTACGTTCCCAGAGGATCTGCACTTGCTCAGCAAATCTGATTCAACTATATCGCATGTGCACTGTCTAATACTGCTGCTTTCAGAAAGTGCTTACAAGTGAAACCGTGGTCCCCTTTGCCCCTAAGAAATCAGGAGGCTGAGAGCTAACAGTTACTAACGTGAGAGCGAAGGGAAAGGGGGTGGCTGTAAACTGGCTACGAGCCAGATGAAGTTGTTTGGCTGGCGATGTGTAGCTTTGGGGATGCAGGTTGGGCATTCCTACTTTGAGTCATCTGACCACTGCTCTTGTAGGGAAATACTAGTACATGGTTATCAACATTTGTTCTCGTAACAGCTGATCAGAAAGGGAAATCATTCTGTTTGTTTGTGGAAGGCATCATTTGTGTTCAGTGCCTGATCATTGTCAGTGCAAATTTGATTACCTTTGACGAGCAAACTTTGCTTTCCTAGAGAGAAATAAAAAACGATGAACACTTAACATCTGTGTTCAGTAAAATTTAATTTAGTGGATAAGTGGTTTAAGCTTAAAATTTTGTTTCAGGAATGCATTTCACTCCTGATAAATAAAATTAAATGTACCCATGAAGTCTCTTATAATTGAATACTTGGTTTTGTGTGCCTGTGCACGCGTACAACTATTCATCACAGGACCTGTATGAAAACTAAAACTGAATCAAGCCTATATCTGTGAAGGCAGGGCGGTGTGGAGGCTTCTTACTCCTGCTTTAGATTCACAGTTGTGCCTAGGAGCTGCAAGGGTTTTCAGCACAGCCTGCTCTTCAGGTACTTTCTAAATCCTTGTGCAGATCAATTGGGAAGCAAAGTGTGTAAGTTATGATTTCTTCCTTGTAGTTTCTCTCAAGTTTGGCTATGATCCTTCCATTGAGATTTTATTTTTGGGGGGCTTTGTTTACTTTTCTTCCCTTTTTTTCTTGTCTGCAGATGTTGCTGCTATGTACTCAGCCTGTATGAGCAGGTGTTTGTTTCGTTGTTGCACTGTTGGTTTCTTTCACTGTTGAGTTCATAAGCTATGCCCCAGAATTGCATAAGATGGTGCATTAGCTGTAGTTACACTGGTTTGGAGCCTTTATACGGCCATAAAGAATAGGAAGCGGTTTCTCAAATTCCCAGCTAATATTTTGAGCAGTCAGGAGGGGCCTCATGTGAAGGAATTCATTTTCTTTCCCACATGCTTTCTTTTTTGGACTGGCATCACTTTTTAGTTCAGCTAACCAAATGCTGTTTTGAGAAGATTGTTTTACCTCTGAAAGAGTCAATATGGAAATTCTGTTCAGCTGTCAAAAATGGTGATGTGTAAGAGGGTATCTCCTCCCAGATGTCTCTTAAAATTTGGGGGTGGAGTGGGGTGGAGAATGTGATCCCATAAAGTATAATGATACACTGTAGCTGAGGTTTCTGTGGGAAGAGGAGTTCTTGGGTAAATACAAATTTATTGAAAAAGGAAGGACTTCCTGCCATATCTGCTTGTACAAAGACATGACACAGCCTGACTGATATCAAAAGCTTCTGTAAGGTATGGTAATACTTCTGATTCCTGCAGTTTTCTGCTATTCTATTCTAGAGAGAGAATTTTAGTTAATACTTCTTTCATGCCAGGAACAGGTCAGGAGCCTAGATAGCGAAGTTGTAAGTATTTGTGGCGTGTGTACAGAGCAGGAGGATGCTCTTCTGCAAGAACCTACATGGGCCAAGGGGATCCCTGCTGAATGTCTTTGTGCAAGGTGGAAAGGGGAGACAACTTGCTCGCTGTTTCAGAAGGATGAGCAGATATTTATGCAGCAATAGACATAGCAATAGTTGTCAAACGTTTTTATAGCATGGATCATACATTCGTGTTATTCATACTAACTTAGAAAATATCACAGTGGTAGTTACCTAGATGTGCTTGTGCATTTAGAAGCTGCATATGCCTGTTCCGTAGTGGTGTGAGGATGGTGGGGGGAGCCTGCTTCTCTACATCCTTGTAGTCTGGTGCAATTAATGTGATGGCTCAGCAGGGAGGAGGAATCCGGAATTCAGAGTTGTTTGGTGGAGACACTCTTTAAGTTTATACTGCTAAAAAGAGCAAGACCTGGGTGTGAGCTCAACTGCTACACTCCTGATAAAGTCTGTGGCTTAATTATTAGCAAGATTTTCTGGCATGGTTTTGGTTCATGCTACCTAGTGCTTTCCTATGTCATACCTGGGGACTGTTTGAGGAATAATGTACCATGAACCAGTCCTTGCATGTAGTATGAACGTCGCAGCAGCAGGTTGGGCTGCCTGTGTAGTGCTGTGAGGACATTACTAGTCTTTTCTAGCTCAGAAACAGCTGCATGCCCTTAATCAACACACTGGGGTGTGCAACAGAAACCTAAGTTTTCATGCTATGAAAACATCGCTTTGGGCTGTAGTTCAGCCGTTGCATTTTTTTCAGATGCTTTTGACTGGGGAGGGGGCGGGGGGGGGACACCTAAAGATTATTATTTCTTCGGGACGCCACATGGGACGTGGAGGAGACCCACCGTCAAGTGCTTTGGAGTATGGATGTGGCGACACTTGTGTCAGTTGTCTTTGGAGCCATAGAGTAGTCTCTGGCTTGTCTGCCTCAATTTACTCTTTTGTTAGTAGAAGCTGTCGGGCCCATTCTACTGTTAAACTCACTGACAAGGGCCTCTCTTTTCTTTTCTTGGAACCAGCACCTAGTAATCGTGGGCAGGATGGTTCATTGTTTTAAACTGGTTCCACTGAAGAAGCTGGTTTTATCACTAGTTGCGTTTCTAGTACATAGTGTGCAAACCACTGTGTAGACAGGTCAACAAGCAGCTTGGCAGTCTAAGGTGAGGTTGAAAAAGTTATGATGCCCTGTAAAATGTGAGACAAATACCATAAAAAATAATTTTGGGAAACTGTATTTTGTCTGTATGTCTGGGCAAAAGGTAGTGTGATGTGAAGGGTCTATGCGCATAGTTTGTGCAGGATTTTATGTTTACACTTGCTATAAAGTACTTCAGCAAATTCTGTTTGTTTTCACTGCTGTCATCTCTGCTGTGGGTTTCTTATAGTGACTGAGCTCTTCTGTGACTAGAGATCCTAGAATCATAGAATCGTTTAGATTGGAAAAGACCCTTAAGAACTGATAGTACTCTCTTAATTTCTCTGAGCTGTAAAGGTTTATGTCCATCTGAATTATATCTTCTGTTAAAATGCTCTCCTGTTTCAGCTCAAGTTGGGTGTTTTAGATCCTGTGCTTTTTGCTTACGCATTGGAGGTGTTCCTCAGGTTTCTAGCAATGTATTGGTTCTTTAATTTTTTTTATGACTGACTGACACATGGAATTTGGGAGCTTTGTGCAAGTATTTCCAAGTTCCCTTTCTTTTCAGAGAATTTTAGCCAGCCTGCCTTTTCAGTTTATGACTATTCAACACTGATCCATGAAGGTCACGTTAGATAGAATCACTGTCTTTCTCATCATTTTTCTAGCTCTGCTTTGTCAGTGAGTCACCTGAGATCTAGTCAGGCTTTATCAGCCTGATCTAAGCAGCTCCTTCATAGCTTTTGTTCTGAGTGCCTAACTGCTTGTCCTGAACTCTTGTTCTGGCTCTTTGGTGTAAAATATCGGTTGGGTATAGAAATGAAAAATAATAAAGAAAAAATGCTGTTAATATATTTAAGTATTTCCGGTTTCCTTATTTTTGGGAGCTGTTTTCTTCTTGATGATACTTAACTTCCCTGGGAGTTACTTGTTTTACCTGCAGATACTTCTTTAATTTTTTCCTCTTACCTAATGTCCTTGATAGATTTCTTCATAGGTAGGAATTGAGGATACTTACCTTCCTGTTAGATGTCTGCTTTGATTCCCTAGATGTTCTTGCAGTGTTTCTCTGGCCTTCTGGCTCTATGTAAACAGGGAGATGAGTCATAACTCCTTTGGCTTCATGGGAATAATGTGTCACTGGCACACAGGCATTTTAGCATGTCTGTGTTAGTTCTTGCTTGAAGTCCTTATTAATTACATACCAATTAAAAGTAGAGGAGGCTGTAAAAAAATAATGTTAAGGTTCACTTAAGTAGGTGAATAGAATTGAGGACACTTAACCTTTCCCTGGCTAAAATTTGTTTTTCCAATCTGTTTTGGGTTTTTTTCTTTTTTTTCTTTTTCCCCACCCCTTTGGGGTTTAGCTCACTACACAGGCTGATCAGTAGGTGGAAATAATATTTTCACTCTATTTCTTTCATTTTCTCTCACGTTGGTGTCTCCTTTTTCTGAGCAGCTTTTAATCTGTAATTAGTAATTTGGTTTATTTTGCTTTACAAGTTATAGGTAATAATTTTGAAACCTCTAGGACTTTGTAAACATACTATAGTCTTAAATCACATGACTATATTTATTAGTCAACATGAAAACAATATGCTACAATCTAACAGAAGATATATAAAAATACTTACATGTAAGTATGTAATATGTGTAATATAAATACAACATCCCTTCCAACCTTAACCATTCTGTGTTATTAACATCTATTTTAAAGCTGATTAAGAGATACTGGTGAACTATAAGAACTAATAAACTTTAAAATCCTCCATTTGTTTTTATAAAAATACAAATAGGTTTGTAAACCATATTGGCCAAGAAGTAGCCCAAAAAGCTAGGCATTAGATTTAGTTCATACTGGTTTTTAGGCAAAGAACCACCATGGATGTACATATTCTAATGAGTTTTTCTACATACAAAACTTTCATACCTTTTGCAACTGTGGAATTGTGTAAGAGCAGATTAAAAAACCCCAAATGTTAAGTTTTTTAAATTATATTGACATGATACAAAATAAGTCTGACCTAAAATTGTGCCACAGTTTAATAATTGGTGTACTAATATATTTGATTTTTTCTTCACAATGGACAGATAATTACTAGTTGGAATAGCTGGAATTTATCCCATGAAGTAATTAGAGACAGATAACGTGTGTACTACAGAATACTTTTGGGAACACGCTGCAAATACATTTCAGTAGGTCAGGACAGAACAAATGTCTGTGCAGCAGGCTTCCACGTTGCTGCCCGTGCTGCAGCCTGGCTGGCTCTTTGAGGCACTCGAGTGCCTTTGAACCGCACTTCCCGCTCGGCTGGGCTCAGGAAGGGGCATGCCTGTGTCTGTGGGGTGTGTTGCCCAGGCAGGCTGTGTCTAACAAGGTTTGAGTCACTCTGCAGGAGCCAGACGAGGCCAGTGCTGAGCCAGAGCTCATAGGTACCCTTGGATCCTGGCAGATTTTGGGAAAAGGTGTTCTTTGCATGGGTGTCTTCATTGCTGCTGATTTCTAGAAAAGCGGAACCGGCACATGAACAGGCTCTGCACATGTTCATATTGGATGTGCAGTACTTCATTGAGGCTCTACTCTGTCAGATACAGAGAACTGCAGTGTTTTTACCTAGGACACCATTCATCCACAGTCCAGAAACACACACACATCACAGAGAATGACATGTTTTCAGCTTTCCTTTTTGAAAAAAGAATTGGAATAGCTTTTCTCTCCAAAGGGTTTGCATAGTCAAGAGGTAAAAGAGAGACTGCCTGGAACCTGTTTGAAATGCGGATTTCATATGGGCTGCAGTGAAAGGGCCTGGTAAGTTCAAAGTCAGTCTAGAGAACTGGTAACTTGTGGTGCTGTCCTAATTTATTTTTAGGTTACTCTACGTCTGGAGATGTGTTTTCTCTTTGGATCCTCTGTTTGCCCTCCCTCCCTCCCTCTCTCTCTTGGCAGATGCTCTAACAGAGTACTTTACTTACTGAACTTCCCTTTATATTTTTTCTTACTGCTTCCTTCCTAAAGAAAGCATCATCCTTCTATAGACTGTAATGCCATTGCCTTTCCACTTTTCCATTTTATAAATGCCTACCTGAATCAATCACCCAGTATTTCAGAAATACGTGACCAGAGGGTATATTAACCACTTTAACACAGGTAAAGAAACTGTATCTTCCTTTCCCCTATGACATTTTTTTATTAGGTCTTGCTTGTCTACATCAACTACTTCATACAGAAGAGGTTGTTTTGTATTGCTGATCTGGAATTAAGTATCTGGGTGCCACAATATCAAAATAGTTCTGGCAACTGAGTTTTAATCTCCAGAATATAGGAATGTCTTTTTACTTCTCAAAGTTTTATTCTGTGTTATTCATTGTGGCATGTTTTAAAAAGATCAGTTGGATGTAAATTAAACAAGGCTCTTTTAAAATGTGTTGGTTCCAACTTGACAGAGTACAAATTAAGGGAAGATCAAAATATGAAAAATTTTGTCAGACTGTTTAAGAACAGTAGGCCAGCTTTTGTTTTTGTTTAATCTTACCAGGTTCCTGTTTCAGTTTATTTTGTAACTGATTAATAGGTGGTGATATCTTCATGCTTTCTTAACAGTTTTAGAAATAAAAGCTCATATTTAGAATGACAGCTTATAAAAGAGATTTATTGGGTGAGTAAAGAGTGTTTAAGGTCATCTCTAGGAAATCCACACCAAGAAAAAATAAAATGTAATGAATCTTGGAAATAGACGTGAAATCTTGGCAGCTAGGAGAACAGGGGGAGGGGAAGGAGCCTGAGATGGTTTTGTATGTACAAGTATTCTGTCCAGGTAGAGACCTAGAAAGTGCACAGCTACAAGGGGTGCAAGTAGCTGAGTGATATAATTGCTGCTTTAAGCTAACTGAAAGCACCTTAGAGTGCTTCTGGAAAGAATGCTTTCTGTGGAAATAATGGCTGGAGTTCTGCACACACGTTCCCCCCCCGCCCCCTGCCCGGGTGGTGAAAGCATTTCCATTCAAAGTTGAATTTCTGTTGTATTCCATGAAATCTCTAGAAATTTTCAAGGAGTTTAGAATCAGGAATGGAAGATAAATGGTATCTCTGTGACTCTTGCTTCTGAGATGCTTGCTTTTGGGGAATTTGATGGGAGGGGGAAGAAGTGTATTTAATCTTTCTCTCTCCTACTTTTCACACCTGCAGTTATTCCAGGTTTGTATTAGGATCAGACTGCCTTTCAGTTGTCAAGCATTCAGATGTTATCTCACTTCAATATCTGAATGAAATGTTGTGTACATTACAGAAGATACATAACTGCCATTTCCTTGGAAATGGCAATGTAAAGTTACACTGAATGTAAGAACAAAATAGTTGTAGTTAATCAAGATGTGACTCATGAAGGAGGTTGGAGTTAACTTGATTGGCTGGATGGAGATGCAATCTACCTGTTCCTTGGTAAGTAAAAAGGGAAGAAACCCCAGCAATAGAACCTCCTTCCTCCATGCAGCGAAGTCTTATTTGCTCACATCCTGAAGAACGTATAGAAAACATTGTAGGAAGCCCATATTTGGATTGCATATGAAAAAATAAATTGCTTTGATGGCCTGATTTCAGTCAAGATTTAACCTTGCATGTTGCAGGAATATCATTATGTAGCCATAGTTTACACTAGTATGTAGTCAAATTCTAAAACACTGCACATATTCTACATGCCAGTATATATACCACTGTAGCATAGCGGCCTGATTTGATCCAGGCGATTTGCCTTAATTGTTTGCAAAACTTTTAAGTAGTCTTTCAAGGGATTCCAGTGAACCGTTTTCATAGTCCAGCTGATTCCAGGGTTTGTACATGTTTAAAAAACGACGTTTGTTAGTGCATTTTAACTAGTGGATTTGTAATGGTAGGGTTGGTTTAACATCTGGAAATCTTTGTTAGACACTTGTAAACACAGACAACTCTTTATTTAAAGCCTGATGACCAGATTGTTTATGTAATCTCTGTATTGGCCAGATGAAATACCAAAATGAGCCAGGAGCAGACAGGGGAGTTAGCAAAGTTGCTTACATACTAGTTTGGCAGAAATTTAATTGGCAGTAAATAGTTTCATTAATGGAAATGGTCTCAGCTGTCTTTTTGGCTTTATACATTCTCTTGTACAGCAGGTGTGTGTGTGTTAGGCTGTGTGGTGAATCAGATGAAGGAGATCATGTGGAATGAGACAAATCTTTGCTTTTTCCTTGGTTATTTTCATTTAGATCGCACCCTGTCTTGCATTAATATGTGGCTGCACAAACACTTTTGTAGACAAAAAGGGAGCATGACCAGTTTTCTGGAGCAACGCTAACTTATTTTCAGTCTGCTGTGTTCTTGAACTCCCACTTGAGATGGTGGAAGAGTGAGACTACTTGATTGTATAATTTATTAGCAGTAGTATATTCTGTTAAAAGGTAATGCAAGCTGCCAGAGATCATATGCAAGAAGTAAAAGTAATTTTAAAGCTTTGTTTTGAATGCTGTATTGAAAAAAGTGTTTGATTTCAACCCTGGATGAAGAACTGATGTTGTTAGATGTCTTTGGCAGCAATGTTTTTTCACCAGTATGAAGGAAATCGTTAGCATAATTGTTATGGGTTACTTCTTTACTGATTGCTTTTTCTGTTCAGGATTTCCACAGACAGTAAAGAGAATTCCTTTTTTAAAGGGAGACGTTCAAATAAACTGATCTCTTCATTGCTCATAAACAATTATTTTGACAAATGAATCAATTTTATAGTAATGAGTAGATATTTTAAACATAGGCTAAAACTCAGAGCTTAAAAATATTAAAGAATATAAGCAAGATTTGTAAATTACTATTTATATACATGCCTAATCATCTGGTTTTAGGTTAATTCTTTGCAGAACAGGGAAGTCCCTCCTTTCCCCTTCCCTTTCTTCATTTTCTGCCAGCCTTCTTTTCTGCAGACGTAGTGGAGGAGACAAGATCTTAAATTATAAGAGATGTTTGCCTCATTTTAAGAGCTTTTGAATAGTTTGAAAGCTTAGATTAATTTTTGATTAATAGACACATAATGCTGTTTATAGTATAACTACATGTATTCCTGTTCCCAGCAACTTTTGAATAAATAACACACACAAAATAAATTTCATAACGTGGGAACAGAGATAAATAATGTATTTCCCTGGTGCTTGCATCATCACCTTAAAGAATGATTGGTTTGCATTTACATTGGAGATTCCAAAACAATAAAAGTCACAGTTTACCAAATCTGCACTATTAATTTGATTATCAAAGGAAATTGTTTTTATGCATCAGATGTATATTTTTAACTTTTTGTTCATAGCTTTAACTACAAAAATAAAAACTACTAATAATTGCTGTAGAAACATGTAACAGAGGGCTGGTTGCTTGTGGGTTTGCCTTTTAAGTTTTAACAGGTGTCATTTGTAGCAAATGAGTATTTGCCATGTACTTTGTCCCTGAGCATTTGTTTGCTTTCCCAGCTTTCTTTTTCTGAAGAACTGGCTTTTCTGAATAGTACTACCAAACTTTTAGAAGTCTCCTGTTGAGGTAACTGTACAAGTCTGTGTATATACATTGCTTTACAGCTTATATTTGCATTTACTATATGAAAAAGACTTAGCAAATTTGAGGGTGTGTGATGCATATTTTGCATGCCTTTGGTGTCTAGAGTAGAAAACAAGCATCCGAGATCCAGAGATTTCTTTGTACAAGGGTATGTGTTCTTCACTAGACTGCAATATCACGTGCAAACTCTCCCTTTCTTGTGAATTCTGCCTTTCACTGTAAGCAGAGGCTTATGGTCACCAGGAAGTGTGGCCATAACCTCAAGGCTTCGGCATTTTCCTGAAAAACAAGCCATTTAAAAAATAAGAACTGTGCAAGCTTAGAGCCCAGAGTTCCTACTTTATTGGGAAGAATTGTATCCGCAGACAGACAGGCAAAATTTTGACCCGGTCACCTACATGTGTCTCTTTCTCCATCCAAGCTTAAAAAGAGAGTCTATGGCTAATGAGACAACCAAGATGTTTCTGAGACCATCACCACCGAGAGCTGTGACTGGTATTACTGATACGCCATTTCAGTTTTCATATAGTGATTAAGTATCTTAACATATTAGATGAAACTACTTGAATCTCTTCACATGTCAGTCAAATCACCCTATCAGTCATTGCTGACTGTCTTAAAGCTAAAAGTTGGACCGTTACGGTCCTCTGTATGTGAAAGTTCAGATAAGCAAGTCCCTAGGTAACAACATTAGAGGGCAGAATGAAATCCTCTGGAGCTGCCAGATGTTAGGTATGTGTTAAACTCACTAAGCTGAGAGAAGAATGCAGATTGAAAACTCGGATGAGCAGAGCAGCAGCACAGAATCATTAAGGCTGGAAGGGATCTCAGGAAGTCTCTAGTCCAACCCTTGTGGACAAAGCAAGGTCAACTATAGCAGATTGCTCCAGTGTTTAATCTCACAGTAAGAAAGAATTTTCTTACATTTGAGTTGAATTTCGTGTGTTCCAGTTTTTGTCCTTTGCTTCTCATCCTTTCTCTGCACACAATGGAGTATGACTCCATTGTCTTTACCCCATCAGGTGTTTATACACATTGGCAAGATACTTCCTGAGCATTCTCTTCTCCAGGCTGAACATTCCCAGCACTCTCAGCTTCTCCTCATGTGTCAGATGTTCCAAACCTTTCATCATCTGTGTGGCCCTTTGCTGGAGTCTCTGCAGTATGTCTTTGTCATACTGAGAAGCCCAGAACTGGACCCAGCACTCCAGCTGTGGTCTCACCAGGACTGGGCAGAGGGGAAGCATCACCTCCCTTGACCTGCTGGCAATGCATCCTGGTGATGCCGTTGGCCTTTGCTGCAAGGGCACGTTGCTGGCTCACGTTCAACTAGCTGTCCATCAGGACCCCCAGGTCCTTTTCTGCTCAGCAGCTTTCCAACTAGTCCACAGCATCTACTGGTGCTTGGGATTATTCCTCCCCAGGTGCAAGACTTTGCATTTCCCTTTTTTTTTTTTTTTTTTTTTTTTATTTAACTTCATAAGGTCTCTGTTAGCCCATTTTCCAGCCTGTCGATGTCCCTCTGCATGGCAGCACAGCTGTCTGATATATTATTAACCGCTCATCCAAGTTTTGTGTAGTCCGCAAATTTGCTGAGGGTGCACTTTGTCCCATCATTTGCGTCATTAATTAAGATGTTAAACAGTTCTGGCGCCTGTATCAATCCCTGCTAAGTAACTGGCGTCTAGCTGGACTTTGTGCTGCTGTTCATAGCCCTTTGGACATTTCTCACTGTACCTCACAGTCTGCTTACTTGGTCCATATTTCAGCAGTTTGCCTATACGTATGTTATGTGTGAAGGTGTTGAAAGCCTTGCTAAAATAGAGATAAACATCATCTGCTCTCCCTTCATCCACTGAGCCAGTTATCTTGTTGTCGGAGGCTGTCAGGTCAGTCAGGCATGATTTCCCCTTCATACGTCCATGCTGGTTTCACCTTCTTGTCCTTTGGGATTTGTTCTATCACCTACTTGGGGACTGAGGTAAGGACTGGCCTGTAGTTCCCTGGATCTTCCTTCTTGAAGATGGCAGTGACATTTGCTTCCTTCCAGTCCTCAGAAACCTCTCCCTACTGCCATGACCTTTCAAAGATAACGTACCTTTAGGAAACTTTAAAAATAGCATTGGTACCATTTAAAATTCTGTTTCCTTGCCCTTTTAGAGGTGAATTTAGGTCTGTTTCATAGCTGTGAATTGCTACTTTTCAGATACTGTCATCAAAGATAAAATAGTTATCAGTGTTAAAACAGAAATTTTACACCGCTTTGTGGGTTTCTTTAAATAATTCCCATGACTTAACTTTGTTGAATATTGTTCTTCTGCTTGTATTAGGGAAAGTGTAGCACATATTGCAGAAGCTGAAAATGCTTCTTAAAATAAAATGCACTTTAAGATCAAGGGTTTTTTTCTGTGATACAAATATTTTTTGTCAACTTTATTTTGTATAATAAAATAATATTCTTATCCTATTTTTTAGCTATTTTATTTACGTAGACATTAATGCACTCATCAGTGAAGGCAGTGTAATGTTTTGTAGGATTTTTGGAGTGGATGGAATTTCTCTTGCATCTTGTTTTGAGAACTCGTTTATTCCATTGTCTGCAGTTCGTGTCATATTATTTTTTCCAGTAAAGGCAATTGTTCAGTTCATTAACTCCTTAAATATTCTTTCCTGACTTTTAACCTAGTATTTGATGATGCTGGGGGGAGTTTTTTCTATGACTAATAAAATAATTGGTTCATGTTCTTCTTATAACATCCTAAAAAATGTTTGTGGACTTACTCTGTCTAATCTGAGCCATCATTAACCAGTTGAAACATGTCTTAATTTCATTGTGTAATCAGACTGGTACTGGGAAGTTACAAGCATGGCATATTGATGCAAATATATTCTTTCAGGTTTTCTCATTTGTACATACTGCATTGATGTTTTTTCAGGGATTGTGTAACAATAAATGAGACCTTTTCCCCACTGTTCTTTTTGTTTCGGTTTCCATCTTTACAGAGCCAGAATAAAAGTGTAATGGATTTTTTTTCAAATTAAAAAACACACCCAAACAAAATGTGATCTTACTGAAAACATCTTCCTGCATTGCGGGAATCTGAAAAGTAATGAAATTCTTTACCTTAAGCTAGAAAAAAATATGGTAAGACTTGTAATATGCAAGTAATCCATGTATGTATCTTTAAAGGGCCAGATGCACAGCTCTTGCACCATCAAACTTGTGTTTAAAATCTGTACTCTTATTTAAAATGTGTTATGTTTCTTGCTATTTCAGTTAAGATCATTTTCAAATAGCAATCAAAGGAGAAGCAGAGTACTCTTTAAGTTTCTAGCCAGAATACATTAAGCCTTTGCAGATGCTTAGAAAACGATGACCTAAAAATTGACTTACTGTAGCTTGGCAAGTCACTGACACTTGAGTGCACGAAACGGCCATGTACAGACGTTCTAGTCTACCTGCTTAACAGCAAACGCCAGGAGAAGACCGCTTCAGTTAGTCTGAGAAACTGAGGTGAGCCAGGTTGCAACACCGGGGTTAGCGTGGTGAAGAGCATACCCGTAGTTACCATGACCCAGCTGATATGTAAGAAATTGATTTGGGTCTCAACCCTGACTAATTGCCGGCTTCAGTTTTTGTTCCGTTCTGAAGGACTGCAGTGGTGCCAAAGAATCGCAACAGTTTTACTTTGCTGCCCTTGGACAAGTAAATGAACAGCTATCAAAGTGCACAAGCGTTTCCGTATTAGTAGTGGTAGTGAAGGTGTATTGGTGGCAGGGCATATACAGTTTTGGTAAGCTGCATGTTCTGGATGCTGAGGGACAGAGTAAGTGCATCCAGTTATAAGATGTAACCAGAAGCTGTTGTTTAAGGGTTCTGAGCTGGTGTTCAGAAGCAGTAACAGTGACAATAATCCTGGTGTTCTGTCTATTGCTGACAGCAAAATAATGCAAAACTGAGTTGTACAGCAGCTGTTGGAGGCATGGGCCTCCTGCTCTTAACTGCGGGCTTCATTTTCTATGGACTGATGAAGTATTTTGGAAGTACAAATACAAGAAAAATGTTAATTAGTTTTTCCTTTCTGTTTCTTTTAGGACTCCTCCAGAATGGTTTCAAGCAGGTATAAAAGGTATGAGATCCTCGTACACAACACATTTGTTTACATAACATAGTTCTACCAGAAATAAAGCTGATTAAATGGGTGTTTGTAGTAGAGAGGCCATCATACTGCTACTGTAGATATATAGCCTGATTTTGGTGTAAGGACCTGAGAGATGCAGCAAACTTACCCAAACCCCTCTAGTATGTTACTGTTTCAGAATAAATACAGCTAGTATTTTGTTGGCTCTTACTAGTGCAGAATTTTCCCAAGCAAGTGTCTTGTCTTGACTACATATTACCTAGGAGCTAGTAGTTTCACAGTTAACTTATGAACCACCATCTTCTGAAGTTTAATACAGGAAGATAATTTTGTTGCTCTCCACAGTAATACTGAAAGAAATTTCTATGGTTTTGTCATACTACTGTCTCAATTGTCCAGGATGCTCCCCACATATGCTGTGTCCTCTTTGTTACTTGTTTGTCTTTGAGCCAAGTATCACCCTGATCATTACTCAAGTTCTTAAATCAGAAAAATATTTCAGCAGCTCTTGATGCACCTGACCAGTGTGTGAAATTTTTGCCCATGTGGAATTAATATTGACACAGCTATCACAATTATTAGGAAAATGTAATGGTAAACATGGGGTCTAAAATAATGTCAACTGAAGCGAGGCATTCGTGTGGACATGTTTTTATTTGACACATTAATGTATTCTCTTTTAGATACCCTTTACTCAGGTAAAATATGTAGGTGGTTAATTCATCTGTGTATGTATATCCTGGCTATAGAAGTAAGTGTGAAGAGCACCCACAATTATCTAGTCTTCACCAGTGTATTTTCTACCCTCAGACTTGTTCACCTATAAAATCATAGAAAGGTTTATGTTGGAAGGGGCCTTCAAAGATCATCTAGTCCAACCTTCCTGCCATAGGCAGGGACATCTTTCACTAAATTAGGTTGCTGAAAGCCCCATCCAACCTGGCCTTGAACACCTCCAGGGATGGGGCATCCACAACTTCTGGGCAACCTGTTCCAGTGCCTCACCACCCTCATTGTAAAAAAAAAAAACAAAACCTATCCCATTACACTTTAGATTTCTTAGCGTGGTGCTGTCTTTTATATTTATATTCCTGGATTCTCGTAAACCTAGTTGAGTGATGCTTTTTATTGCTGTAGAGTTTTTTTTTAAATCACTTTGTCATTGCAGAATGGGTGGGCTTACTGTCACTACCTTAATAACTGTATAACTTCATGATTACTTTCTTATTAATCAAACACATTTTAGTTCAGTCTCCACTCCCTCTTCAGTCCCTGTGCAGAATTTCATTGCTATTTCTATCTGCTGAATACTTAGCAGTGTGTGTCATAGTGCTTTGTGGCTTTTAATAAGCCTTATCTTTATTTTGTTCACATGCTGTATATACTCACTTGCAAAAACTTGGTTGTGTGTGGAGTGGTAATATATAGAAGTCTGCACAATCACATTCATAGCTTACTTGAAAATAAACTAATTCTTCTGATTAGCATTGCAAAAATAGGAAACTCCAAAGCTAGAAAATGCTTAAATAAGACTTGTTTGTGTAGCCTTTGTTCAGTCAGCTTTAGTTATATGTGGGGTGTACATTCTTTGTGTGTCAACTTTCCTCCTCAGGACTAGCATCACACTCAGGAGGAATCTGGCTTGCTGTGAGCTGCTGTTCAATATTTTGTTACGTATGTTGCCATCTATCTTACTCGTATAGTCTTCAAATGTCATGTTGAAAACAAAGGATTATTTTCCTGTCAATTCAGCACAGTGCCCAGTGCTTACAAATACTAAGTGGGTTTTATTCTAACTGTACCTCCATGAGGTGTATAATGCCCACTGTGATTAGAGTTAACGGTGTCTATTGGATTTCCTCTATATTTGAAAATTTCTACCTCCCCTGAAGTAATTTTTCAGGTAAGAGTACTTGAACAAAGTATGTCTCCCAGTGGCTTCACTTTCTGGTGTGAGTGCTAAAGGAGACAGGACCACAGTCCTCTTCTGTTCTGACAGTGTGTGGCTTATTTGCCCTTTTCCCTCTGTCCTCTTGTGACTTCTAGCCCTGGGTTACCGATACCATCCTGGGCTTCTAGCACCTTCCCTTTCCCTTCCCATATAGCTGTTTTCATATCTACATTGAGATACCCAGCTTCCTGGACCTAACAAGACAAGAGAGACTTCAGAGAGGAAGGATCTGTGCTGTGTGTTTTCATGGAGTTGCTGTTCTCTCAATATGTTCTAGGGCTCAAGGATTTGCACAGATTTTAATACCTATTTAATCAGACTCACTGGCTACTTTGCCTAATATGGATGCAGCAATCCATGGTTAAACATTTATATGACATTGCTGAGAAACCCATTTCACTGAGTGTCCATTGACTGGAAGACATGTTTAGAAATGAACTGTGCTGGCTGCTGTTGTGTTATTCTACTTCTGTTCTGGCTGACTTGGACAAACTGAGCCTGTCTCCTTATGCAGTAAAATAAATAAAAGTTTGGTATGAGGATCTTAGCCTATAATTGTAGCCAGTCTTCTGAATTTCCTTCAGAAATTTCCACACTTGCACACCAAACGTTTGTGGAGGGGTTCCTTTGTAGTTGCATGATTAACAGCATAAAATATTTCAAAATAAAGTGATGGTTTTCTTGTCATTTGGAGTGGTACTGTAAGATCTATTAAAAGCATGACCAGGATCTTCAAGGTCATGCTGACATGAAGGTCACAGGACATATTCATGAGGGTATTTGGGAGCAGTGATCAGCCATCTGACCTGACTGTGAGCTTCATGTGATTTAAAAGTGTAGGTATCCTTCAGTTGTAATAGCCCGTATCAACTTCCTCATCTTTCATTTTTCTCTAGGCTTTTCTTAATGTGGTATGTCTCATCTTGGCCATTCCAAACTACTGTTACTGTAACTGGGTCTACCAGTTTTTGCACTGCTTTATGAGTAGTTATTTTAAAGCAACAAGCACATTGCCGTTAGTAAGAATGGTTTCCTGATTCAGGTCTGATGCTATCAGCATAGTTGGTGTCATCACTGATTTCTCAAACAAGAGAATGACAAAGTGTATGCTGTTTATTGAAATACTTGAGTGTAATTTACGTGTAAACATGACTTAAGTTTCTCTTGGTGTTCTGTGAACTAAAATGTTTGCAAGTAACAGTACAGCAAGATATGTCAGTGGACATAGGAGTATTTTTATGAGCACAGAATTTGTTTTAGGAGCTTATTTTTAAGACTGTCTACTAGCTTTTGAGCCAATTTAGCTTCCTTTTTAGAACAGTCTTAAATTGAAAAGAAAACCTTGCAAATCAGGATTTAAAATAACTCGGAAGATTTTTGCGTGGTTCATGGATCAGACAGATCAGGCTGGATCAGTTTACAGAAAGAGTTAGATTAAAATCTCATAGTGGTTCAGGGGTGTGTTCACCTTATAAGTTTGTTTATTAGTGGAAATGAATACAAGATGGTATGGCTTTATGGCTTCCAGACAAAATGTCAGAGAGTTTTGGGTTTGTTTCCCCCCTCTACCTCCCCCTTTTAGAATAGTATGGCACACTAGCATGGAGCCCAACAGGTAGAGGCCCTTGCCCACTAGTTCTAAAAGACTACATTGTACTCCAGTTTAACCTTCATGCAAGAGTTGAAAAAGTGACATTGTATCTGAAGACTAAAATTCCATTCTTTGGAAAAGATGTGTCTACCCTGTCTCCAGTGGTACCTTTTTTGCTGTTGCTGCGTACTGGACATTGGTTATAACAGCCAAAATAATGAACTTTCTGTCACATTCCTTGTCTTTAGGTTATGTACTAATACCTCCTTAAATGTTTTTTTAAATCCCGTTTCCTAGAAGTCTTCATGATATGTCCTTTGTACTTGCTGATACTGAAAAGGAATGTGTTCAGTTCAGGGTCTGCTCCCCAGTGGAATAGGTGAGGAAATTTTTGAGTGAGTTTCAGGGAAAATACAGAAAATGTCTTAATTTTCAGTATTAATGAAACCTTTGCTATCTCAGTGTTCTTTCTCCTAACTTTCCTGTAGGAGCATCTGCCAGTATCGCTCACTGGAGCTCAGTTGACATACTCCAGTGTATTGGCAAAAGGGTTCATTTTTGAGTGATGAAAAATTAAGCCTTTTTTGTGTGGTCTATCCTTGAGACATTAACAGCACAGAACAACACATCTTTCAGAAAGCTAAATAATCTAGAATTTATAGAGTTAATCTAAAGTATTTCTCTTATGTTGTGTTGCAACATGCTTATCCGGTCCTAGAAATGTTTTTTTAAAAAAATCTTCTAGATGAAGAATAAACAGTGCTAAATATGGTAATAACGTTAAGCTACAAAATTCCTTACAATTGTGTCAGTGTGCCTTGGAAACTTCACACATAGTGGAGCAAAACAATATTTATACCCATGAAAAGACAGCCTTTTGCCAGACACTCCTGCTTTTGATTTGCACTGTATCCATCTAGATTTGCACATTGTCAGCAGGGGTTTTCTAGAGTTATGAAATGTGAAACTGTTAAATGAATACATTAATCATATACTCTTCTGTGTTTTAAAGGAAATGTTGTAGGGATACTTGTGGTGCTTTTCATTCTTTTCCTAAGTGCTCTAGAAAACCATTGTATACATATTTCGGCTGTATGATTTTGCAGAATCATGGACTGGCTGAGTTGGAAGGGACCTCAGGAGGGCATCTGGTCCAACCCCCCTGCTCAAGCAGGGCCACCTAGAGCTAGTTGCCCAGGACCATGTCCAGGTGGCTTTTGAGTATCTCCGTTCTTGCTCTCCTGGTGAAGACTGAACAAGGGCAGTGTGTGTGGGGGTGTGGTTGGTTGGTTTTTTCTTTGGCTGTTTAGCTGTGTATTTTCAAAGTCTAAGAAGCGTGGGCTTGGTAGATTGAGGAGGGAAAGATCTGTATCTGTCTGCCTGGTCCCAGCACATTCTGTTCTGCTGCTCTTAATTATTCATTAGATTCTACATTAAAGGTAAACAACACTGCTATTAGGAAGAAGATAGCTATGGGAAGAACAGTGTTAAATTTGTGACTTTGAAAATTACTGACTTCTCATACATATTTTTAAATTTTCTTTGTACATAGCAATCGTAATGGAGAACTTTTTTAAAACTAGCTTTGTGCATTTGCAATGCTTATCTGTCGAGATTCCATGGCAGTGGTTTTTAAGGAATAGACGCATGATCTAGAACAAAAACCATACCACCAGTTAATAAGCAAGTGCCTACCAACTGATCTATGACGAATTGCTGTGTATCAAAGTTCTGAAGTAACGTACTTGGAAAATTAATATGTTGGGCCGCATCACTTTCCGGCTTTGGTTTGCTTTCCAGTTCCTTACAGGCCATATCCATAGTTCCTGCAAAGTCAGTTGATATGTGTAAGCTTCTTACATTTTGGACGTGTACTTGTTTTTCATCCTTTGTTTTCGTCTACTTACAAAGATGCTTGGTTTAAATTCCATAGTGATACTTTATTTTAAAAAGTTGTTTAGCTTGGTTTTTAATGTGCACAGTTCATAAAACTTTTAAATCTTTACAAGTAAGATAGGATAAGTGTAAGTATGTGTTTGAAGTTCATTACCTATGAGAGCTGCATTCCAAGTATTCGACTCCCTGAGGCAGTGAATTTAGTGAGTTCTCAGCATCACAAGAGCTGTGAAATAAGTTCTCTGCAGTTTATTAGACTGACCCTTGAGTGCTTTGGAAAGCACTTCTTGTTACTTCTATCATTTCCATTTTGTTAAATACATAAATAGTTGTCTGCTTTGCTCTTTGCCTTTGTAGCACAGCTAATGCACCAGAAGACGATGCTCCAAATAGATATTCCCGAACAGACAGGACAACTTACAGCAGATATAGCAGGGATGCAAATTCTTCTGGCAGTTCTGTACCAAGTAATGCTTTGGAAAAGAGGATTGAGGAACTTGAAAGGGTAAGTACCAACTAACATCCACATGGCATATGTCTGAAATAAAGTACCTTTGAAACTCCATGGGGAAATTTACAAGTAAAATACATAGAAATGATGCTAAATGCTTGAAGTACAGATAGTTATGTCGATAAAAATTTATAAAGTCAGACTGACTGAGAAGAATGTGAAATTTCTAATCACAGATGTTTATTTTTCAATTGGTATATAAGTGAGAAATAGTTGAGGTGATGATCATACACTTACAGAGCCAGCAGAGCTCTGCATATTTCTCTTAGGTACCTCGTGACACACCAGCACAGGGCAAATGACTTGAGGGAAGGAGAGGCTCGCTGGCTGTTCAGAAAATTAGCAAGCCTGGTTTTGATCTAATTCTCATTTTGGACTTTTTAAATGTACTGAAATACTGTAAAATGTAATTGCTATCCAGTTGTTTGTTAAAGTTTTAAACATTTAAAATACATATTTTAAAAAAAGGTTCTTCAGACATTCTTCATACAAACAATTTTGTGGAAAATGTAATAACGTTAAAGCTGAGTTTTTCACCTAAACCAGTATTTTACTAAATCATGTCATCTGTGTAATCTATTACTGGCTCTTCTGTCTTCCTCTGAAGAGGATTTTTGTGGGTAACTTGCCAAATATTCTTGAATTTGTATGGATGAAAATTACTAAGTAAACACAATTTGAATAGGTCTTTTTTGGAAAGGATGAGAATAAAGCATATTTTGTAGATTTTTTTTTTTTTTTTTTGAAGACTTGGGGGAGCCTGATTTGAGTGAAGTACACCATAATCCTCCCTACCAAATCATCTTGCTTCTGAAATAATTTAACTGACAGAAAATAGAGGAAGATTTAAGGGCTTTCTTTCACTAACCTGAACCCTGATTTACTGAATTCCTAATGGACATTTTCATTTTTTCTCACATTGAGGCCCGCAGACCTAACAGTGAATATTCACTCCTTATTAATGGTAGTATAAAAAACAACAACCAAAAAACCAACAACAACCAACCAACCAACCAACCAAACAAAATGGACTAACTCTGCCAACGTAACAAATTTGGAAGCTGGTTCTTTACATTTACTTCTGTTTTGGGCCCCTATCCAATTTTGGGTTCATGCTTAAGTTAAATATTAATTAAAACATTATCTCTGGAATCGGAAATACCACACAGGTTTGCTGTGGGTAAAATACTTTCTTAGATGTGATTCTTTAGCTCCTTGAAATGTAAGGGCTTGAAGACATGGGTTTGACTTGCTGTAGAAAAGGAATTACAGGTAAGTGTGTGTGGTTTTTTCTTTGTTTGTTTTAAATGGTAATAACTTAGAACTGTCTCTTAAACCCCAAAATTACGTTTCAAACTTCATTGCATATTCTGGTTTTAGGAACTTGCGAAGGAGAGACAGGAAAATGCAAGATTAATGAAGATGACACAGGACAAAGAGGAACTAATTGGAAAGCTGAAGGAAGAAATTGATTTATTAAACAGAGTAAGCACATACTTTATTATATGGTGCTATGTAAAGAGGAGATAAAAGCCTCTGTATTCTCTGTGCTCTTTTTCAGGCATCTGCATCCACTGGGAAGGTCAGAAGAGAATTAAGTGTGGGGTGGGGTTGTGTGGGGTTTTTTTGTATTTGTGTAACTTTTGAAGACGCATGTCAACGTTATATTTTTTTCCAGGTCACTTCTGTTTGTCGTGATTTACTTCTGTAAGTTGTGTGTTATTGGAATACCTGAATTTCTTGTTGCTAAAAGTGTTCGTAAAACAAGGTTATAAAAGCAGGAGTTCTTTACTGCCTCTTCTTTCCAAATTCGGTACATAGCATACCAGGAAATAATTAGGTTGGCATTTGACAGTTTTCTCAGTAAACTGTTAGGCAGGACTTTTGTTAGACAAAGTAATTATGAATTAAATTTCATTTTAGTCAGCTTTTAATTACTAATAATAGTTTAGATGATCTTAGAAAGATTTGGGAGTCAAGTGCTTTATGTTCTTACACATGTTCTCATATTCTTTATTGTTGATTCCCAAGTAAAGGCAGAACAAGACAGGGGGCCAGGAGATTTGGGCTAGTATCACTCAGGCAAGGTGTGTAGGCAGGAGAAGAGAGGGTAGAAGAGTGAGACGTGCTTGGGAATGGGGCAGGATGAGAAGCTTTAAAGTTGATAGAAGATAGCAATTTTAGCAAGTGCCAGTTTTAAGGACAGATTAGTGACCTGATCTTGTACTTCCTGGCTGAGGTGCAGAGCCTGGCTATACTAGGGAAACAAGCCTCTACTAGTCCAGTGCAGGCATTCCCATGAAAATTCAGAAAAAAGTTTCAGAACTGGCTTTGGTCAATCTAGCAGTGAAGGGAGGCAGTAACTCTATGTGCGTAGTGGCAAACTTTCATTTTGCGATATTCATTTGTAACAAAGGAGGACAGCATTTGCAAGTTTGCAAACTAATCTAGGGAAAGAAGGGAGATGAGATTATTCTGAAACAGGTATCTCATTTTTTTTTTTTATGAGGAAAATTGGAAGTTAATCTGTAGGATAAATGAAATATTGTTTGTTTTGGAGATTTCTGTTTTAATTGAGGAATTGGTCTTTGTGCTGTACTTCCATTCTGCAAAGAATCTATCACATCTAAGCTGATGACTGTATTACTCACGGCAAGCGTTCATTTCTTCTACGTAATGGATAGCAAAGCTACTTAATACTGCTGGTCACACCTGTCTTCCTGACTCAGAGGTCAGAAAGAATCAAAAGAATGTATATCACTGAAAGCTTGTGGTTTAGGACGTTGACTGCGAGGTTTGCTGTTCCGGAAACCATGTTATTTTTTTCTGCTATATTTGAAGTATGAAGTCCTAAGTTAAATCCATCGAGTGTCTGACTAGAAACCATCTTTGAATATTTGTAGTAAAATCAAGCAGCATCTGTGTCTTGCCTGTCTTAAGTATGATGGCAATATCTGCTTGTTGTGTGAAAAGAAAACATAAACCAGAATATATTCCTTTCAAAAACCTCTTTATTATACAATGACTAAAACTGTACCTCTCCATGAGATCTAGAAAGCCATCTTATTGGTGCTCCCTAGGTGGCTTCTCTAAAATGCAGAAGAGAATGTTGTGGGTTTTTTTTTCTCCATCAGGTCTGCATTTCTCATAGCTATAACATTGTCTGTTAGCTTAATTGCAGTACAGTTTATTTGTGTTTGCATCCGTTAGGCTTTTATTAATGGTGAAATAGTTGCCTTTTGACTTCATGACCAGTATAATAATTTGTCGTCTTGCAAAAGTTTGAACCCATGTCTCAAGTGATGCGTCCATTAAAACAGATAAGGTTTTACTTTTTTTTTTTAATAGCTCTTGGATTTATGATTGCTTCTGTATTGGCTATCCATGTGGATTTAGAAAGAGGAAGGCTTTAGAATATTGAGAAAAGCTACAGAAATACTGCATCGTTCCCATGATCGAAGGTTATAGAAGTTAATAGGGCATTTATATTTGCCTAAGTTTTATTATAACTGAGATCATGAGAGCCAGCACTTGGACGTCCATCTGTTCTTCATGGAACATTACTCTGTAAGCATGGCACTGGGATTGGATGCTTTGCACAGAAGAACGGTTGTGATCTTCACCCTTCTGCTCAGATAAAAGGATGTCCTGAAGACTAAACTTAGTGAGCTTATGCAGAGAAGTTTTGCTGGTAGGCAACTTAAATAGGGATCTCTAAATTAGACCATCTACACATTCATGGTATTTCTCCCATCTTTTCTATTCATCAAAATATACAATTATTGCATGTTAAGTTGCACGGATATGGAGAATTTCACATCAAAGAGCGTAAATAACTTCTTAAAATGCCATTTTATTGCATAGCTTTGTGACTGCTTGGTCCTCATATTTAAAGAAATGCTTTTTCTAGAAGTTTCAGTCAGTTCATAACCATGGATGCATGCTTGATTGGCAAAAATCTTGTGTACACTTGAAAAACTGTTTTTTCCAAGAATCCTGGAAACTTCTTGGCAGACTTTTTCTCATTTTAAGTAAATATGTTTATTTAATGTAACAATATGATTTTACTGAGATCAGTCGGTACATCACAAAGATACTTAAAGAACGTCAGCTGAATTTATATTGAGAAAGAGAAAAGGCTTTCTGCCATAAATGGCATTCTTTCACTCCACTATGTTAGCCACTAAAAGTATGTCTGCCATGTGTTTTGTAAGAAAGAGGTAATTGCTTAATAAAAACCTCAAATGTCTGAAGGGAAAGGCATCTCAAGACATTTAAATATTTGTAGACTTAAGTTCAACTCTCGACTAGTTTATACTTGGTCATCTCTGACCTCACTAAGATGTCACTGTAGTTAAATGTGTGTTTGGAGGGAGTCTGTCAGTGAGGATTTACAATCCAATTAGTGTCAGTTGTGTAGTTACCGGTTCCTTGGTATGTGAAATCCAACCTTTCCTCTTACTGCATTTTTTAACTAATAAGCATAAATTAGTGTTGTAATTTCAAGTTTTGAATAAGAAACTTTAATTTCAGAGTGCATCTCTCAGTCTATTATTTTTGTAGGTATTTAAACTGCAATAGTTATTTTTCTTGGCTCGTATTCAAGAAACTCTTACTTGTAGTGATCTTTGGAATGTTATTTTTACAGCGTAAACATTTCACAAACTTTTAACATTTTATTTTGAGTAAATTTACAGGTATTTTAAACAGAAGATTTTTAGGTAAGCTTTAATTGAGGCATCTGATGGCTAGGTTAGCAACAAGTTCAAACACAGTATTAGGTATACTGAACTAAAAAAAAAATAAAATTTATTGAAAAAGTGTTCTCCCTTCCATCTGATTATTGATGTGAACTGCACAAGAGAGGAAAAGTGTATTTCTTACAGTTACATAGTAAACTGTATTTATAGTAGCTGTCCATCAAAACTTTTCTTGTTTAGATGTTTAAGTCACTTGTATCTGTTACATCGGTGTGGTCAAATGCTTTTCCTGGAAGTCATTCATACTGTGATGCAGCGTTACTTCTGTGAGGCAAAGAGGAATTTCTGCTAGTGATGTCTTGATTCCACATTACAAAAACAATAAAGTAATTGCGAAGGTATTGTGGTATGGATTTTGGCTGGGCAAACTGAAGAAGCTTTTAAAAACCTTTATGTCGATTAAACACTGCATCTCTAGCGTATGCTTCTGGAATGACGCCACTAAAATGAAATAAGAAAATAGGCTCTGTATGTCAAACACCGCTTAACAACTTACAAGAACAAGAGAGAGAAAATCTTTTCTCTACTACCATTTTATGTTTAATCTGGCATGGCAACGGTAGGGTTTTGCAGACTTCAATCAAAAGGCATCTGAGATCTCTAATGAGAATCCTGGCTCTTCCTGCTTTGCCTGCCTGTCATTTTCCTCCTTAAAGTGCTGTCCTTGAGGTCACTGTTCTGTTTCTTCATTTTTTTCATCTCATTCTGTTTCTTCCATGTTTTTTTGGTACAGTAAAATAATTTTTACTGAAGTAATGCTTACATTAAACAGCCAGTTTCACTGGTTTTCACTTCAAAGACTTGAAAAGACTTGGTAGGAAGTGAAGAAGTGGAATGGGGACTGGGTAAATACGGTAATTGGTGGAAGAGAGATGAACATTTGGGGTAGGAGCAGTCTATTTTAAGCATCCATTATTACCGTGTGTGCTGTCTGTTCTTTCAGTAGCAGTTTAGACAGAAGTTACAAAATGCCTTTTAATTTTTTTCACAGAAAACAACAAAAAAAAGGACAGGCAGTACTTTTTCTGAAAATTTTTATAATTTAGAACACAAAGTAGGTCTTCTTGCAGTAATAACCAGTGATGTGTATATGTGAGCAGTATAGTTGCAGACAAGCACAGTGTGGGGAGCAGAGGCAAAGCTGACTGATACACCCTCTGTATATGCCAATAAGATCATCATGTCCGCCCTGTTTTGGTTTCTTGATGAATTAATTCCTGCTCTAGCTTTAGTTTTGATTGTGTTTCCTTTTAAAGGTGCTTGTACATGGGAATATAATATTAAAGTTTTGTAATTACAGTAACACTTGGAAAAAGGCCAGTTTAACAGATTTAAGGGTAGCTACTGTGACACTAATTCTTCCCAATCCCAACTTCTTCATTTCAGAGCTAAGATGCTAAATTCCTGCTGCTGCTGGAAAAATGACAGTTTGTATTTGTGTCCTGAGAAATGTTTATTTTTGTTTTTCCTTTCACAGGACCTAGATGATATAGAAGATGAAAATGAACAATTGAAGCAAGAAAATAAAACCCTCTTAAAAGTTGTTGGACAGCTGACAAGGTAGAAGATTCAGGCCTCAGTGAGGAAGGATTTAAAAACTACTGATTGAACGTTAAGGTCAATATAGTAATATTTCCTGTGCTGCAGTATGTTATAATAACTGTCTTTATATTTATTGTTAGGAAACCAGATGAATGTTTATTTTCATAGTGCTTTCTTCTTCATTCAATGAAATGGCATCAAATTTCGGGTATATTTTTAGTTTTCTTTTCACATAAGAATAATTAAAATATTTGACATATTTCAAAATATTAAGTTCAAAAATGTTGGTTTTGTATTTTCAGATTACATCTGGATAAATTATAGCAGTTTAAAATTCATAGCACCAAGATCACTTTCAGTCCATATAGGTGTATATTTTTGAAATGAATGGAAGCAATACATACAAGCTTTGTTTACACAGATCCAAAATATATATTTTGGGAAATATTTCCTTTTTTGCTTAAACAGCTGTAAAGTGGATACCTTATTACTGATGTATAACATTTTGCAGATTGATTACTTGCTCTAAAACTCTTGTATGTTGAGGTTTTTTTACTGTATCTGAAAGACTGACAATAGTAGAGAGTAGCAATTTTTTTCCGTATTAACAGTATTCTGGCAGGAGGGGGAGGTTTATTAAAAAAAAAAACCAAAACAAAACAAAACAAAAAAAACCAAAAAAAACCCCAAAACAAAACAAAAAAAAAACAAAAACAAAAAAAACCAATAACAAAACCAAAACCACCAAAAAACCCAATAAATCACCTGTGGTATCAGCATTAATGAGTTCCTAGAATCATATTGAAGTTGTGCACTGCAGTTTATTTTAAAGCTTTTGGTTTAGCAATGAAATGCAGGTTTGCTATCAGACACTAAGTTTGTTTGCTGTGTTGAGAATTCAGACAAAGCCTGGAGCTTTCATTTTGGCAAAGACACTTTTTCAATACTCTTCTACTGAAATCTGTCATCTTAAAATTTGTAGTGATCATAGCCAGTATGAGTTTTTTGATGCTTCCGTTTTTTAAGCTGGGTGAAAATTTTTGTACGTAACAAAGTAGAGGGGCTTACAGGTGATTCATGCCCTTTTGAAACATCGAATGGTTCAAAAAAACCTTTTATCCTTGATTTTAAACTAACAAGGTGTTTAAAAAGTGCCTATTTAGATGCTAAAATCCATTTATGACTGCATACTGATTCTTCTATAGCATGATAGTAGACAAAATTGTCATTTGACATTAACCACAGACCTCAGGTAACAATTCTCTTAAAATTCTTGTTAGGCTGAAATTTGATGTACTTTATTTCATCTTAATACAGCACATTTTTCATTCCTGGTCAGAATAAATGTGTATGTCATTTGAGGTAGGACACTAGAAATGAAAACATTTCAGAGTCCAGGCTTTTTCTTGATGATTTTGAGGTTTGGTGTCGGAGAGTTGCATGCATATAGTTTTTGTTACCTTAAAACTTAAAGGCAACTTTAATAATGATCACCTTTTCAGATTTGCCAATTATTTTCATATGTGTATTTAATGACTGTAAGAGTTTCTTAAATTTCAAATCCAGGTAACATTGTTACACCTTGGATGGTTTTGGATATAGGATAGGTTATTTTGCATTTGTGTATTCTAATGAGGAGGAACTTTTCAAAAGCTTTAAAGTATTTTTCAAGACACTTGTATTTCAGGATGACTTGTATTCCAGGATGCCTTGATGATTTCTTTCACAGTGGATGAGATCCCAATTGGTCACCATCTAAAACCTCACAGGTTTAAATGGTATGGAGGGTTTGTATAGGCTCTCTGGATTATGATATACACCAATGAATATTGCTTTTAATAGTATTCAAACACTACGAAATCCCTTAATTTATCAGTTTCATGAAATTGAAAATCTAAAGTAATTAAAAAAACAGTTGAGATGTATGCCTTCTGAATAAATATGAAACTTTCTCTGGAAGAACATCTGATTTCCTTCTCTGTGTACTAGGTAGGAAATATGTATATCGATTTACGGCATGGGATGTCAGACATATTGGAGCGTCATTAAGGAGTTAATGCAGAACAGACAGATGTTAATACGAAGTTGTTAATGAGGTATTTCATAAACTGTATTTTACATACATTTTAAACCAAAGAATGATAACAACAAAGAACATAAACAAGAATTACTTGTCTTCATATTACCTCTTCTTGGTTTGCCTGTATATTGACTAAAACTTAGCAGCAGTAATGCCAAAATTAAACTTTTTTTTTTTTTTTTTTTTTTTAATTCGGACATCCAGCTGACAGGAAAATTTGGCAGAAATACTTCTGATACCCTACCTTGAAGAGGTAATGGCAAGGGAGGTTTCCAAATACTTGAAACCAGTAATGCTTCAGACAGAACATGTGAACAAAGGAACTGCTGGGTACTCACAGATAAAGTACCTCAGGACATTATTATTGTTGTTGTTTATTTACATAACATATTTATGTTGTTATACAAATATAAAGCTCTTACTGGTTTTAAAAATGCCCAGAAATTGTATCTTGAAGCACAACACTTCTGCTGACAGTTTGGAAGATTTAGATGGCTTTTTTGGAAAAAAGTATGTCAGTAACAATTCATTATCGCTTACATTATCAGACTCTTGGGAGAAGTTTAGTAGATTCTAGGAAAAATGATGTATTATGTAGAATGTTAATAATTGTCTATTCATTACTTGCCATTATCTTTTTATTTCAGTAGGGTAACCTTATAGTCAAGCTCAAACACAGAATAAGTTTTTATCCTAGGTGATTTGAAGGTCTTAAATTAGCTACCTTACCAGGGATTCACTAACCCATGTCCATGTCCTTGCCAGTCCAGCACCTCCATTGTTTTCAATTGTGTGATTTAAAAGCAGAGAAACTGCTGTAAGTGGGAGCCCACCTCACTTGGGAAGGGTATGGGGTTCCTAAATGAATCTGGTTATTAACATACCTAGACTAAATTAATTTACTGGGGCTTTTTTGGGGGTTGGGGGGAGTTGAGGTGGTCGCGTCGTTAGTCTGCAATATTAATTGTATGGGTAAGTCTCTTGGAGATTTCCGAGCTTTCATGTCTTAAAATTCATACCAAATCACTTAGGTCTAGCATCTATGTTTCTGGGTAACTTGGGTCATCTGAGAAATGTAAACAGAAAAGTACTCCCATTGACTAAAGCAAATAAGACAATTTTTCTTTGAGATACTTTAGTAATGAACAGCACATAATTCCTGTTTTGATAATGCACAACGATACTCCTGTTATGATCAGTACTGTTGTATAGCAAACATATACTACATCCAGAGCTGAAGGTTAAAATTATGCAGAAATATTTTTATCATTGATAATATGCAGTAATGTTTGTGGGATTTATTCCCTAAAAAAGAGGTTCAACCATATATAAACGTTGGTGATATTTACAAGGAAATTCAAAATCGCTCATGTTTAAGTTCAGTGTTACTTGATGTATATATTAACTGAAAGAGTACAGTCTGTATTTGCAAATGAGTGTGTTTTCTGTCTTTAAAGCAAAATTTTTCGTGGTTATTTACCAGATTTGTATTTACATATTCGGAGATTAATTATTTCTGTGACAGATTGGCTCTGAATTTGAGAGGTAGAATGAGAAAAGAGGGTAGCAAGAAATAAATCAGTGACTTCCAAAGTAGGAAGTATAACCTAAAGATTTTTTTTTTTTTTTTTTTAAATTCAGCTGTACTGAGAATTAGCTGTGGAAAGAATTGTGATTGGCGTAAGCACCACAAAAGATTTTAGTATGTTGGAAACAACTGATTAACCTACATCAAAGCTCTTTTTAATTTGTCTGGTATCATTACAGCTTGGAAACTTGGTACCATAAGAGAGACCAAAAGGAAAATTGGAGATCAGATTACTTCTTAACATTTTGCTAAGAGAGCAGAGTTACACTGACTCCAGTTTTTTATGGTTTTCTCTAAGTTCTTTGTGGCTATTTCCAGCTTGAATTGAAACAAATCAGTATTAGTAGCCAAGAGGAAAGGTAATTATTGGGAAACAAATACATGAGTAGTAACTGTGGATACCACTAACATATGACTGAGTGTCAGTATTTCTTGGGCTCAGACCCTTTATAAGTATGTCAGTTGAGTCAGTCCATTTGCATCAGTATTAATGATCATAGACATCTGACATTTTTAATAAGAAGCAACTGTTTTAGTTGGAGAAATTACCATAGCAAGCCATGACTTAAAAACTTAGTACAATAAAAAAAAATTTGTGCTGGTACCTATAGCTGCTAAGACTAAGAGGTTAAGGATTATACTTAAAAGTTCCATTAAAAATGAAACAAATGAATTCTGGATCTTGCAATTTAATTTGATATAGAAGTTTACTACAGATCTGTTCCATGCCAGTCATTCTGGTGTCAATACCTGCAAAAGGTATTGACACCAGCATTTCTAGAAGCATTTCTACTTCTGTTATTAAGCATTTCTTTAGGACTACTTAAATATATCCAGGACAAAAAGGACTTTGATATATATTTTAGTAGCATTCATGATCTTTCAAGTATGTTGACTTACTGTAGCAAATCTCTGTCTACCATTTTTCCTTGTACTGTAGCAGATGTACATAACCTTAATTTAATCCTTTTGCTTTTGTTGCTGGCTTTCTGGTGTAACTGTTCTTGTTCAGGGCTAGTTGTGATCCTTTTGTTCTGGAAGAATTGTGATAGTTTAGTTTTCCTCTGAAAATAGTCTCATAATCATAATGTGGAGTAATTTTTTAAAAATAGCCATTTTATGCATTTAAAAAGTTGAAGCATCATTAAGCTATAAATAACTATAAATACTCATTTTAGTTTTGAACATTGACTAGTTGTGATATTATTTGTGATCAGATTAAAAATGATGTTGAGATTCTTACTGTTGCAGGTAAAAGATACATGTTTAATCTAACAATAAAGACTGTGTGCCTTTGTCCAAATAAAACAAAATTATTTTTAATCCAGGCTGACTACTTATTGTGTTTAAAAGAGAATTAATACTGTCTGACTAAAATTCTAACTGGATTTGTCACCCATACTGGGAAGCTCTCAACCTGAGCTGCTAGAATTATTTTTACATTCAGATTCAGTTCTTCAAGTGTGCATGTGTTTGCACACACACAAGAGAGAAATCTGCAGATTTCCACTGTACTAATCTTCTGCTTCAGGAATGTAGTGAGTATCTTTCCATCAATTAGATGGAAATGACCGTTTCCTGTACTTCAAAGTTGAAGTATAGCCCTTCCCAGGAAAAGGTGATGAAGGATGTTACAGTGCTACTTCTACAGAAATGAAGTGAGTTGACTTGACAATAGATTTAATTTCTGAAGTTTCTATGAATACATGTTCTCTTCTCCTGCACAGGCAGAATCATTAAAGACAGCCTCCTGTTCATTCATTGCTGGAGACTACACATAAAGAGAACAAGTGGATCATCAGTAAACACCAGGGAGATAGTAACTATATCACAGTTTGTCATAAAGTTTGTAATGATGTTTTAAAAAAAACAACTTGAAACATAAATACTGTAAGAAACCATACATTCAACACCATGGTTACTTTATAGATAAGACATTATGAGCATTTGCACTTAGCAAATCTTAAAATGTTAGGTGAATTCAGTTTAGGATTATTTCTCCTAGAGTTGACTTTATTTGTGAAAACCCAGTGGCCTTCGGATTTTGTTTTAAAATACAGAAGTATGTCTTTCCTCAGTTTTTGCCTTTGGCATTTTAGGTTCTTCAGTCTTGCTGGGATATTTTAGCTTCAAATACAGAAGTGCGTGTTCTGTGCTCCTCCTTTAGTCACTGGATTTGCCATACAATATCTACCTGATCTTAGCACTTGGTATGTTTTCCTGTGGATGTTCTAATTTTTCTTTAGCCCATCTCTTCCTTTCTCTTTTGTAATTTTGTTCTTTTTTGTAATTTTGGTATCTTGTTTCCCTTGTTCTGCTAGAACCTTCAAGTGGTATCTATGAAGGATAACAATGTCCATAAAGCTATTCTTTGCTGCGTTTTTTTCCTTTCTTAAACAGACCTCAAACATTTGTATGAGAATTTTCTCATTTGGTGAATAATTAACTGTGGAACGTACTGCTGCTGGAAGTTGCTCTGGGACACTAAAAACTTGCCAAGGTTTTGAGAGGGGTTGAATAATGATGTGGGTATTGAGATGATCCAATGCACTAGTTATATCATAAAAAGTTCTGTTAGCCTCCAACTGTTAGAAGAGGAAACCTTGTAGGAACAGCACATGAGAGTGATGTTGACGTATGGAAGGCATTTGGGCAGGAGTCAAGAACAGGGGTGTCTTTCTGATGTGTATCTAACAGTCCCAAATACTCTACGGAGGTCTAGTGGGTTTCCACGTACATCTGCAGGTTTGCAGCTGAGAGCTTCTGTTCTAGCAGCTGACAACTCTTTGCGCGTGGAAACTGATGCTTACATTTCACTTGTCATTCCTTGAGCAGGAACGTCTAATTATACAGCCAACAGCCATAGGCTGTCTTGCTGATATCTCAGTAGGGATTTCTGTTTAAGCAAAATTGACTGGCAATTTCTGGATTCACTCAAGACATTTGAAGTAATATTAAGCATTTGACATGTTTAATATTTGGTTAGGAAATGGTTGGAGTCTTTTATACTACATAAAAAGACAGTGCTTCATTTTCTTAGGCAATGTCAAGTCCCCATGGCCTTTCCTTGAAGTGAAAGTTGCTGCCTCCAGAGAAGACTTTTTAAATCTTAACACCTTTATATTGGGCTCATTTTATAGGCTTGATGAGGGTGCTTACCTCGACAAACCCAAAACCTCCAAGCCTCCTTTTAACAAGCACTAGAAGTTAAATGTCTTTGGAAAAGTTCTAGGAACACATTTGAGGGTTAAGCACTTTTTAAGATCAAAAGAAGTCTGTAAGTCCTTGTTTTCTTCATTGAAGAAAAGCTGGCTAAAAAGACAAAACCCAGCAGTTTTTCTGAGTGACTGCCTTGGTAGTCATTGATGGGCTTCTAGGGAACACAATTCTCTCTGCAAACTGAAGGCCTGCAAGTACCTTAATATAGCAAAGAATAACAGCAGAGTTCTAGAAATGTCTGACTTGCATTTTCTACTCGTTTGGACCAAACCGTGCAAAATATGGTTTGTAGTCATGGGATTGTAGTGGGTGTTGGTGATGGAGTAGGAAAAAAGAGATTGTCTTACTTTTTTATTTGTATTTTAGGCTTTCTTCAGTAAATGTCTGTGGTGTTAATTGCTGAGAGATTAAACAGTAAACTTTGGCTATAATTGTGTAAGTTTTGGAATCTTTTAGGTAAGAGGTACCATCTTTGATATCTTTAATTAATGCCTTTGACTTACAGGTATTTGTTATGTAGTAAAGCTCTGTTACAGATAACAAAAGGTAAAAGCCTTATCTAAACTGCAGAGATAATAATCTAAGTCTATGTTGATTTATAATCAATATGCTCTAAATTTTTAAGACTATTAAATAACACAGGTATCAAACTTTGTTTTGAGATCTGGAGTTTCTTTAACAAGGGAGGTAATGAAAATGTATGCATATTTGGTGCTAATGCTCTGCCTTTTTTTCTGGTAAACAGAAATGCTGTTGAAGATGAACAGGGTTTGTAATTGATCTTCTAATTGTTGATTTCTTTAGGGGTTACGGCTAGTAAAATCCATGCTTTCTGAAATAGCAAGAGGATGACCTTATAATGTGGTGACAGCAAAAATGAGAACTTAACCTCTGCTTAGTCTTTTAAGGCGGAAACTCAAGCAATTTTTATGGGTTTCCCTTGATGAAATGACCTGAAGATATTTAGGTATTACAGGCTCATTCAACAAGCTATTGTGTAATCTCATGCAAGAAAGCAGCATTAACTCTTGTCCTTTCTTTGTACCAGGGTATTTTCTAAGAACCCAAAGCGTAATTTAAAAGAAAAACAGTAGTTTTCTGTTGCACAAGATTATATTTGAGAAAACTGCAGCTTGATAATTGGCACCTTGACACATTCTCCATTAGTATTTATCTCTGGAAATCAGATTTTGTAGACCGAAAGCCTGTGGAATGAAATCTTTGTTTTTCTGTCTCTCAGAAATGTTAATCTCTGCTTTTGCCTGAAGGCTCTTTACAACAATGATGCATTATAGAGTTTAAAATTTCGATTGCAACAGTGTAAGTGTGGTTACAGCCAGCTACCAAATATATTTAATGGGTGGGGACAATAAAACCACTGAAGCTTTGCAAGTTGAGACTCTCTAGAAATAACTCTCATATTTCTCTGTGAAGCAATTAGATAGAAAATGCTAATTGTTCCCAGCTGAATCAGTGTTCCCATTTAACCACTTCTGCTCACTATAGTTTGTAATAAAATATTACTTTAAAAACCCTGTTAACAGAGATCCATAGTAAGGTTGTAAATTGGATGTTAGCTCAGATGAGATGTCAAAGAAGTATTCAAAGTAGAAACTAAATTCCTGTATCCAAAAGTGTTACTGAAATGGATGAATAAAGCTGATCTTTTTGGTCTGTCTGTTCTGTAGGTCAGTGAAGATGCAGACTTCTTGGGTGTTTTGCTTTGGTGCATAAAGACTAAAGATTTTCAGGTCTGTCACTTCACTATCCTTTTTTCTTCAACAGCATTGAATTATTTTTTAATGACACTTAAATACAAGTACATTTCATTTGGCTAGTTGAGGATTCTACGGTACACGAGTGTAATTGTCCTTTTTCTTGGTTTCATTTTCTTCTGTTATCTTTTGCCTTATTGATACCTCTTGAGATTTTCAGTGCTTAAGCTGAAATACAGTTTAGCTTACATTCTACATCTAAGAAAGGTTATCCCAGCAGATTACTATCTACTTCTGCAATTAGAGTGTTCTGTGTATTTTACTCATTTTTTAATGCCATGGAGGCAAACACACTTAACTGAAGGGTTCAGGAAATGCCTGTATCGATGCTGGCAAATACTCAATATTTGAATCTATTAGCAATCTTTTCTGGCCCCATGCTGCAGTCAGAGCTGTGTGATTACAGAAAGTAAACAACTGAAGTACCTATGCGGGGAGCAAGAGTTACAGGTAAGCGCTTTCTGTTTGGTTTTTTCCTCTCTCAGGCCATGCACTAGATACGCTGTGCTGTCCGCTAAGTTGCTGCAGCTAGGCAGCTGAACCAACATATTTCAGGGTAGTATCATTAACTGAGTGCTGGTATGAAAACCCACTGGACAGGATGAATCAGCTTCCATTTATTTGCAAAATGTCATGTTCCTCCTCTGTTCTTCCTCCATGAAATTTTTACCTGTCTTTCCCACTTCTCTTTTGCAAATAACAGCGTGTCCCAGTGCTCAGCAACAGGAAGGTTTTAAAGCAAGTCACCTGTTGATTTGTTAGCTGCCTCATTCAGCACCGAGGCAGTGAGACACAGGATGCAGTTTACTAGGCGTTGGCACCAAGGAGAATTTTCCTCCTTGTAGTCTGGCACAATGCCATATCTCCTCACCAAAGAGACTGAAACAAAACATGTTTTTCCTCATCATTATGCAAGAATTAAAATAGTAAACTGTTTTGACATCTTGGCAAGTGTTATTTTGGATTTTAATCAACTTTAATCGCCTCTCAAGAAAAGCAATAACTAAATCACTTTGAATAAAGCAATCCAAATTTGAAACCATGGGCCGAACCTTTCCCCCCATGTTTTGTCCCCTGCCATAACATTATGTTATTTAGCTTGTTAAGCGTTCTTGGCACTTGCAAGAAGAGGTAAAAGGACATTTTGAAGAATATTTCTTTTGGTGCTTAAGAAGTCAGATCTCTCTAAAATAATATCCCAATGAGCACAGAATATAACTAAATGTTAGGCCTTTTCCCAAAATAGAAAAGGAAACACTTTTATTTAACACAATTTCCGAGCGAGTCATGTTGTGCCTGGTGAGTTGCAAAGACCGAATACATGTTTACTGCTAAAATTCTTACTACCGTGGCTCTAGGATCCCAAGCCTAGGATGGGAAGCTGCAAGGCCAGGGAAAGCAAGCTTCTGCTTCAAATTCAGTGTCATACGGGGAAAAGGCTGGGTGTGTTATACAGCCTTTTCTCCTTCCTCTAACTACACTTTTTATGATGCTCGGCTCATTGCAGGTCTGCTACAGTATTTTTTGTTTGTGTGTCACAGCAAGAATTCAGGGTGTGTCGTCAAGAGACGGGAACACGAGCAAAGGTCAGGCTGGATGGCAGGTAGGGATCGAGGCGCTGGTAAGTATGCCTGCAAGGAGTATATTTGTATGAGATGATGATGTTTGGCTTGGGAGGGGAAAAGACAATGCTGTTTGGTTGATATGTTGGCATGGAAATAGTTATCACAGTAGCTAGGCTGTGCTGAACCTGTGGAAAATACTATTATTTAAAAATAAGTCCTCATGCATACTGATTTTGTTTTTCCTTTTATTTCTTTAGTGCAGTAGGGAGCAATAGCTGTGGGGTGCAGAGGAAGTAGAAAGGGACAGAAGAGGGGTCAGAGTGTAAAACAATAGGACGTTGCAAAAAGCCTTTAAAACAAAACGGGCACAGTAAGTCAAATGTGAGAGGAGGGTGGCTGGAGTCCTCTTGCCAGCAGACAGCCTGTCCCAGCACTCAGCAAAATAATAGCAGTCAACCAGAAAGGCATCCAGTCAACTTAGAAAGGCATCCAGACGAGGGGCTATGAAAGGTGAGAGCCTGGAGCTTCTTCCTTTTCAAGCAGATAAGCTTATAAAGGCTACCGCTTTTGTCAGTCTTCAGCTGATAAAAAAAAAAATCTGTATGCTGTTATTAAGGCTATATGATCTTTAGTAAACATCACAGTACAAGGCTTAAAACTTACTACATATTTTCAGTTATGTTTTGAAAGTATATTTGGCACATGTAGGTTTTAAAATTGTCTCAGTGATATGCAATAAAAAGAGAAATGAGAAAGTATTTGCAGGCGATGAAGACAGCTCAGCAGAAGCGGTAGTAAATTCTGAGCAACAGCTGTGAGCATGTGAGTGTGTGCGCGCGCGTGGTGCTGTGTGCTCTGTTAGGTCTCTCCTTGAATTACCACGTGGGTGAGTCTGTGGTACTGGCTGACAGCAAGGTTGGTTCGGTGGAGCCGCAGAGAAAGCTGGGAGTTTGCAAGCTCTGCAAGAACCAGGCCGAATTTAAAAGACAGTTCACGAAGGGAGAACAGAGTGGCTGTGATGGAACTTTCTTCACTGAGGAAAGGAGGAATTTGACTGTGAGCAGCAGTAGAATGGACAGAGCACTGCAAACACTACAGACCAATATCACTAGCAGTAATAACCTGTTCCTCTGAATCGCAGCAAAGAGTAAGGTCTGCGAGAGAAACTAAAGAATAGCATGGGATGATCTTAGCGTGGAGTGGTTTCTGTGCTCCGTGTTTAAAAAGAACAAAACAAAACCCCAAACACCCCACCCCCCACCCCCCCCTTCCACTGCAAAAACCTGGGCAGCATCTAGTCCTTTGAAAAGATTCTTTAAAAGGAAGGAAAAATGCCATTATGTCATTCATAGTGCCAGGTGCATTTGAAGGAAGCAGAGCTTACCTTTCTTATCTCTGATTTGCTGTAGAAGGATTCTGATTTTATTTGAGGGACTTTTTTTTTTTCTGTAAAGGGGATAGTCTTAAGATTTTCCACAAGAACTCCTCAGTTATGGAACTTTCTGTGTTTTATAACTCATGTTTAGTATTCAAGAGAACTAATATTTTAGCTATCTAGATAGTGTAAACACTTCTCATTCCTCTCCTTCCTTTCAGTTAGGGTAAAACGGTAGGGAAAGGATTTGAAATAGTTACTTCTTAGAAGGGGGGAGGTGGATTTGATGATCGTTGCTAAGACTGTGGTTTAATGCATTTTAGTGTTATTGGAGAGCTGGATATTTTGGAAAATGTGCCCAGAATTTCGGATGGCCATTCTAGAATCTGTTTTTAATATATTTCTAAATTAGGAATTAAAAACAGATGCAACACAAGATTAATTAGTCTCCATGTACTTTCCCTTGTCACCATGCAGTTGTCCAGTGAGAGCTGTATGCCAGAAAGCCAGGAAGAGGGCAGTCTCACCACAAGTAATTTCATTGTACAAGAACAAAAACTAATTCCCAAGTTTCCTCCCGAATATAACCACATTAAATAGAGGATCTGTTTCGGATTGCATAACTACTTCTGTAGCAATTACAGAAAATGCCTACATGGAAAAGCAACAGTAGGAAAGCATCTGTGTTTCTAGCTTGTCTCTCTCTAAGGTTTTATTTCCTTTTCTGTTATTTTAATACAGATACAACTGTACAATCAATTTTTCTCTTCAGTACATTTTTTTTTTCTCATTTGTTGTTTCTCTTCCTAAGTGAAATGAGTGGAGTCAGCTTGACAGAGCTAGCCAGCTTTCTGTAGTTCAGGGGCATGTGATTTGTGGCCCATACTTCGGAAACCACTGGTATTAAGTTGTTTTTGAAATCTGCTTCAGTAGCATAATGACTAAAGAAGGATGGCAGCCCTCAGGAGGGACCAGGCTGGATGCAGTGGTAAAGGGCGGGGGAGAGAGATATCCCATAGCCTGCTTGACCACAGCCTGCCTAAAATCACTCAAACTCTGGTTGAAACACTGGCCTCTGTGGACAAAATAGTCTCTTTCTGTTAACTCTTTGCCCTGTTCTCTGACTTGCTGCTGAGGAAACAGGATCTCTGTCCAGTTTATTACTGGGTTATGTACATGCTAGATTGTAGACAACAGGTGATACGAACTCCATCCTAAACCAGCAGTTTTGTTTTCAGTAGCCTGGTTACTCTTTAGATGGAGATACTGAGATATCTCAGTCAAGACCTTTCAGTCAGCTCTTTTCTAGAGGCAGCTGCTTCTCGGAGACCTTGCCTGTGCGCTCCTCCTGGTTCGGGGCTGGGCTGGGCTGGGTCGAGAGAGGGCTCGGGCTGCTTGGGCTCTCTGAGCCCTTCTCGAGGTGGAAATACGGCTGGGCAGCACGTGCTGATAATTTCATGGAAAGGCTAGGATCAAAGAATTGTTGTGTGGGAAGCAGCCAGCTGGGGAATGAAGTCAGAAGCCAGTTCAGCAATCCGCTTTTTCAGAAGAAAGCAAACAAGCCGGCCAAGAGCTTTCTGAGGGAGCCAGAGCAGAGGCCTGGGCAAGGAAAGGGAAGAGAACCTGGTAGCAAACTGCTGCCTGCGTGTAAGGTCCCGCACGTTCTTCCTCCCCTGCTGAGGCTGAAAAGGACATAGCTAAATGGGGTGGCGGTGTGAAAAGCCTTGTCCCTGAGTAAGGGAAAAGGGACCCAACGGGCGACCCTGGTGACTGCCCTCGATACAAGGTGAGGTAAAAGGGGAGCTGTGTATTGAGCATGAAGGGCTTCTCTGCCTTGACACGGTGAAGGACCAAGGCACCCGGTCAGGTCCAGATGTCCCGCTCTATTTGCACTGAAGGTTTCCATTCGTATGCTCATTCTGAAATGGGAAAGAAAGAGTTCTTCGCTGGAGGCCAGGCCATTTCACAAGGCCTGAAGAGACCAAAATATCCTGAATGAAAACTTGCATGTGGTGGCACCAGGTGCTGGAAAGTTACTTTCTTACATATATTGCAGTGTCTCTTGGAATTGCTGTCCAGGATCATTTGTTGTATCTCTCGGGTATTTTTGCAGGCATAAGAGCTACTCTGACATCAGATACATAGAACTGCTAGAGCTATATAAAAAGGAAAAAATAGCAAAACCCAACAAAAGAACCCCAAACTTAAAGGAGCCTAGTGCTGTCTTCATTGAAAGGTAGTAGGCTGCTTTTTAATTGAGGGACTTTGCAAGTTTTTCTTGAAGGAAGAGGTGGGGCTCACGTTGTTTCACCCAGATGATGACTTGTTTGCCAATTTAATTCAAAGGGGAATAAAAATTCGTCTGTCTTTCCTCCTGTACAGAACGTTTTAACGTAACTTCATTTCACAGAATGTATTTCATAAAATAAAACTGAACAATTCTACCTAGTCCTTAGAAGCAGAGCCCTGAAGGTGTGCGAGGACACCACGTGCTGCTCTCCCAGCCTCCGAATTCCTCAGGAGCTAGTTTGGATGAAGTCGCGTCTCTTGGACGGTCTGTTTACTGTCTCCCATTATCAACATTCTTCTCTTGACCTGCAGTGTTAGTTTATGAGCTCTATTACAAATTCAAGTACTGCAGGTCAGTAGATGGAGTAGAGCTTTTAAGTAGTTGCAGACTGGTTTGGCGGGGTAGATAGGGGTGCGTGATTGAATCAGACTCAAGTTAGGTGTGATTTATCTTTTTAGTCAATTGAAGTGACACAAAATGACAAGGAAAAACATCCTGATATAATTGTAATCAACTTCTGCGAAGTATGGACAGTAAGTGCCAAAGTTATGGTTACAGGAAACTCAAAACATGAATGAAGTCGCAGTATTGGAGCTGCATCTGTTCTCGACCTTAAAGTGAACAGTAATTTCCAAGATAATTGAATTAGTATACGTTTGTAAATAATTTTCATAATTCATTGCTAAACAGTAACTCTTGCTTATTTCTAAGGCTGCGAACATTTTAAAGACGATACTTTCTTACTCTAAATGTGGCTTTAATTGTGTGCTGGAGATAGAACTCTTCAGATCTACATTCATAAAGAACAGTTGCACCAAAAATCTATTCCCCCCACCCTGCCTTTTGCTGAAGTCTGGGACAACAAATCCCTTCTGTCCTGGGGAAATGAAAAAGGACACCGGCTCTTCATTTGATATCTGTTCTTTTTCTTGGTTTTATGTGAACCTGAACCATTTGGGAATTGCCGGCTAGAAGGCAAGACAGTCCGTCCCATCGTGTGTTCTCAAATCTATAGGAGGCTTACCCTGGTAAAAGCGTTTGCTGTTTCTGCAGGACCACTTAGGATTTAAAATAAAAAAAAGTAACCTGCAATCTGATATCTAAAAATTGGCAGATTATGTTTGTTCAGGATGTCTTCAGACTGACAGGTTGCTGCCTCCCTAGCACTAGCCACTGGACAGAAACGAATCCACACGAGCGGGTTGTTACTGCTCCATTTGCCATCCCAGTACTCAGTAAAGATTATGGATGGGTATAAGGAAACAGAAGAGAAGTCATAAAAATCTACTGGATTATAATCTTTTGTGGCAAGAGCAAAAGCGAAAGAGTAGATAAGCACTGTAATGTTAAATGTCATAAACCTTTAGGTCTGCAATATACTGAACCTAGTTCTATTCTTAGTAATCAATATCTTCTCTTGAGTATCCTGAAAGGGAATCTGCAGACATTAAAAGTGCAACAGTTGAACAAATTTGCTCTGTTTCTTGGATAAAACAGTTCTAATGAATTGCATTAAAGCCTATTTAGTCATTATGGACATTGTCATGTCTAGTACACAAATTTTAGCTTCAGGAAGTTGTTGTAGCATGTATCAAACATGTGCTTGATCCCACAGTTGCGCAGGGGTTTGTGTGTGCGTGCATGGGTACGCACAGGCACGTGCACAGGTATGTTGGTTTGAACCAACATTCAGGTCTTAGTGGAATTGCTCTTCTGAAGAGCTAGTAAGAGTAGATGAGAAAGATACTTCTAGTTTTAAATTTGAGATAGAACATCAGAAACTTTTGTTTTCTCTTTTTCCCAAATTGGCATTTTCCTTAAGCATGAAGCAATGACACAGTCTTAGCAATGACATCTGTGCCTGTCAAGTGCTTTTCAGATGAGTGTTTATTTCCATGGGCTTGGCTTGTTCAGGCATCTCCCCTGCTGCCCCCCTATTTGCGGTCCGTGCCTGACATCTGGTGGCTTTTCCATAGTACACAGTAGCCTGTACGGCAATTAATGAGGAACATTATAGGGCCCTAGAGCTTTAAAAAAAAAAAAAAAGCACAACTGCTTTTGTGAAATTGTCATACAAAGTTTTCATAACCCTTAGAATTATTGTCGTTATCTTCTGCTTTACCTTATTTACATATGCAAAATCTCACACAAATTCTGTATTTGCAGTTATTCCTCTAGGTTTCCTTTGGAGAATTCTTGATTTTGATGACATTTAAAAAGAAGGGGGGAGGAAGCATTTTTTTAAAAATGACTGTCAAATAAGATGCATCTAACTTGCAGCTTTGGGACTACTGTCACGTAACAGCAAAGCCTTGTAACAGTATAGGCTTTAGAGTCTCATAAATTTCATTTCCTTAAGTAAAGCTTGAAGCCATGTTTTTCTGGATGCTAGATCACTGTCTCTCATATTTCCCAGGAATTTACTGAGCTGCTATGCATATATATACAAAGCGGTGGGAAGATAGGTATGTGTTTAATTTAAAAGAAGCTGGTGGTTTTGTTTACAGGAATGACATTCTAGTCCTTCATATCCATTCCTCTCTGCATTCCTTTCATTCAGAGGCTCAGACTGTTTACATGGTCCGCTTCCCTGGCGTTACATTAAACCCTGGAAAGAAAGACCATTTCTCCAAAGAGGTCTGCTTGGGAAACTCCCCCCAGATGAATGGTCTGTGTGGAGAGCTGGTGGGAATTTAAAGCCTGAAACTGTCAGCATCAGCGTGGGGTGTTTGGCAGCAGTCCTGAAACGAGGGCTGTTGCTCCTGCTCCAGATGCCTGCTTCTTAACATGGATGAGGATATGGCATCCTTGGGCCTGGAACATGCTGTAGCCACTTACTAGCTGTGTTCGTTCCTTGAATTTCTTTAAAGTAAACAAAATATTTTCAGACACTTTCTCCTCCCAACTCTGACTTCGTGAGCAGGCAGCAGTCCCAGCTGGAGCTTTGTGTGGTTCCCTCCGTTCCTATCGGTGCCAACGCTGTCCTGCTGTACAGCCCTTAACGAGGAGGCTTCAGGCCTGCTTGCACCGGCCTTCAAGACTGTACATATCCCTAGACTGTATGTATATAAGTGAGGCATCCAGCTTCCCCATCTTCTTCCCCTGGGCCACCGCTGATTTTTCAGTGCTCTCCCTGCCTGTGTGTTACGCTGCTGCAAGGTGTCCATCCCTTGATGCTACATGTAGTCTTCAGAGCTCCATGTGGTAGAAGTTGAAGTACCTTTCTCAGCACGTTGCACGTTACGTCAAAGATCTCGTTACTTTTTCCCCTTGCTGTTTGGCTTCCTGAAAAGTCCTCAAATGCCTTGTGGAGATTGTTCAGAGCATGTCCACCTCCTGCTCCTCACAGAGACCTGGGGCTTTCTTCTCAGACAAGGTCATCCCTGAATCGAAATTACTAAAACAACAGAGTCAGGGGTGAGCATTTCAAAGCACCTTAGCTGCTTTCACTGTTCTGTGCTGGGTCTGGTTTGAGTACAGCCTTCAAAGCCTTAAAAGCATTGGCCCTTTACAGCTCTTGCCACAGTCTGACATGACATGAGGTTGCAATTAAGAGAGCATGCTCCGCTGAAGCACAGAACGGGGCCTGTACTGACAGGGGTTCCTAAACCATTTCACAGTCTCTTCAAAGCTAAGTGCCAGAATAACACTTTGTCCTGTGCAGGGCCAGCTTGTCAGAGGGCAGCTTTGGATGGTTTGGGAGAGATTTATTTTGAAACTTGCAGTAAACTGAGGTGCCCGCTTACAGGTCTCTGCATGAGCACTGGGTGCGTGAACTCCCAGTGTGGTCACTGGAGCTCTGAGAGCGATGCCGCTCTCTAATGCACGCACCCGTTGCCTTGTGCGTGGAATTGCTGTTTCATTGACCAAATCTTTGCTGTCTGTACTTGGAACTGAGCATCAGGTACGCTTGTAGACACCTGTATATGGATACCTATAGTCAGATGTCTTAAGCCAAATCCCCACCCTCATTACAAAGTGATCCTGATCTTGCAGCATCCAGAAGTACCAGCATTTTCTAAAGAAAGTCTATTCGAAATCGCCTTCTTTGAAAAATCATTTCAGTTCTGTGCAGTCAGTAGGTAGCCCTGTCAGAAATCCTGTCTTCTTCCATGGTATGGAAAACTGATTTTAAAAAGAATTTGTAAATGTAATTTAAGTATTCTGATTAATTATTTAATACCTTTAAAAGCATTCGTAACTGTAGCCTCTGGGCTCTCAAAACCATGCCAGTTCATCTCCAGCATTACCCCTAGAACTGGAGAATTTCCTGAGAGATGGAATACATTAATTTCTATCAGAATATTCAACAAGGTACTGAACAGGTTGAAAAATCTTTCTCCTTTATGAAAAATGAATCTGTGGTCAGGCAGTTTGCATGGCTGCTTATGTAGTCTTATAGGAAGTACATTTTCCTTCAGTTTTTTGCATGCTGTATTTTACCAGTGGGTTTTGTGTATTTACAACTAGGTAGGAGGAAGAAATACGGCAGGGTGTTGATTTGAGTGCCTTTCAAGTTGAAAAAGAATGAGAAATGGTTTTATTCCTCACTAATCGTTGATGACTGATTTTGAAGACCCACATCTTTTATACGCCTGCCAGGTTCAGAAACTGCTCACAATCCTACAGTTAACACACCTGGGTCACTCTCTGCTCTCCTCATCTTCCACAAAGTGGAGCTGCAGCTGCACTAAGAGAAAGGAAAGTGGAAAAATGATTGAAGCGTAAGGAAATAATATTCTGCACTGAAAAAGAGTTGAAGCTTGACAGCTGAAAGTGAAGGAGAGAGAATTCATCAACCTAGCTTTGCAGTGCTCTAGATCCAGAAATCATAGAGGCTTCTCATCTTAATCCATCTTGAGTGAGCAATGAAGGGCGCGTACTGCTTGTACATGGCATACACTTTTTTACCTTGGCACAAATCTTGCCAGGGGTGGTAGGATGTGTTTCTTGTGGGAGACAGTGGTTCAAAACGGTGGTTTCATTTACAGCGAGAAACGTGTGGTGGCATGTACCACTAGTTTCTGCTGTGATTCCCCACAAGATACTGCACAAGCAGCTCTGTGAAATCTCTAAAAACTCTTCAGTGATGCTTTATGGCTGAGGGGGAGTGTCCAGATATTCTTGAGGTTTGAGCTGTGTCAGGACCAAAACTCTAATCACTGCTGCAGCCCTGTGTGGCGTATTGCTGACCTGCGGTCAAATAAGTGGCATTCAGTTTCTGTCTACAGAAGAAGAGTAATAATGCTTACCAACTCACTACTGAAATAATTCTTTAGATATGATGGGCAAGGTTTATACAGCACATTGAAAACAGTTATAGAAGTTCCTAATGATGGACTTAATGGTATTGTTTATATATTAACTCTGTTACGTACTTCCTACAAAACTCTCTTCCTCACATTCTCAAAGAGATAAAGATTCTTGTTTCCTAGTTACATATGTGGAAACGGAGGTAGCAGAAATGTGAAGCAGATTACATAAGATTCCCTGAAAAAAAAGCCAGTCAGGAGTAAAACCTGATCATGGCAATATAGCCAGTCAGGCCAGTGATTACTTAATTAGCTCCTAAGCACACAAGAAGTTCAGTTAACTAGGATGGTAAGCCCAACAAAAAACCAGCTACAGCTATGGCTGGGATCAGAGAAGGTTTGGGAAATGCAGCCCTGGACTGTAGAGCAGAAAAGAAAATACGGGGTACATGCAGCCATGGCGTACATACAAAGGCAGTGTTCCACCCTGGTTTTGTTGACAGAATCAGCACAGAGGATGGGTCAGCCATGCCTGTGCATGAACTGACGCTCACTGATGTGGGGAAGCTTGGGGAGGTTAAGCTAACCCTCTGGTGCAGCTGGCAGGTGACAGATGGCGGCTGATGGGGTCATGGGACTGATGAGACTAATGTTGGACATCCCTGAAGTACGGATGTTCTGGCTCCTTGCTGTTAGGTTTACCAGTAAACATACCAACTTCCTTGTATGCCTTCGTACGCCATGTAGGGAGGAAGGGGAAGCAAAAGGGGCTGGTGCAAAATCCAGTTCTTCCCAAGCTGAAAGCCTTAGCTGCCCCTCGGCAGGACCTGTGTTGTTTCACCCTGCAGTTCTGGTCAAGACTTGACCCTAAGTCTTTGCTACACACACTGCACTTACTAAACATGGGAAAACTGCCTGCCTGTATCAGTAAACTAAGCAAATAGCTCATTGCTCCTTACTAACTTGTTGGTTTCGCTTATTACACCTCGGGCTGACACTGAACTGTAACTCAGTATCCAATTTAACCTCCCCTGGCACAGCCTGAGGCCTTTTCCCTCTTGTGCTATGGCTTGTCACTTGGCAGAAGAGACCGACCCCCACCTGGCTACAGACCCCTGTCAGGCAGTTGCAGAGAGCGATAAGGTCTCCCCTCAGCCTCCTTTTCTCCAGGCTGAACAACCCCCGTTCCCTGAGCCGCTCCCCA
>JAVKLA010000062.1:6535019-6563263 GCA_034782735.1 Sagittarius serpentarius | reverse complement strand
TCATTTGTTTGTTTGTGAATTCACTTCCTCCCACACCTTCTCCCTCCCCGGATACAGTGTAAGCTCCCATTTAGTGATCTTTAGTCTACATGAGGCTTGATTTTATGGCCAGCTTAGAAGTAGCTCTTGAATGTAGGTTAAAATACACCATCTCTCTCCAAATGAAAGCTTCAGCCACGGCTTTTAACACAATTGGCTTGAAGTGTACTGATGCGTAGGTAACTACTTGGAGTTTTTGTCGTGGTACAGCAACTCGTCCATGTTTTGATAGAGAATGATGTTTTTGGAGGCAAATAATCAGGCTCTTGGGAAAACAGGGTTATAGTTCTTAATCTGCAATAGAGGTAGAGAATTCATGTCCTGAGCACTGCTGGCTGTGGCCGTCTTGCAGTGGGACCAGACTGATGAAAGCAGCTTTTCACAGCCCCTCGAAAACTGCTGAGCTATTACACTTGTGATACTTCAAAATTAATGATTGTGCTAAAGTGCCTAGAGTGAAATGTCTTTTCAAAATTTTAGATCGAAAGAGAAACACTAGAACATCAACAGGAAATAAAACATTTTTATTGAATATCTGTGTAATATGTATGTTATTTTAACGACAATTGGAAAACTCTACTTCTAGTGGGAAGTCACTACACAAAGTGAAACAAAATATAAACCACCTCATCAAAAATGAAGGTAAAATACGGCTAAAGTTGTCAGCTCGCGGGCCACGAGCGATATGGCAGGATAAAACACCCCAAACATTTCTACAAGATACAGAGAAAAACCCACACAGAGAAACACTCAAGCAGGCAGTAAATATACACAAAGGCAACTAGGATCTTTCTACAGCATCAGATTCTAATACTTCACACAGCTTTGTCAGAAAGGTACATGTGGCTTCTTTGAGGATGAAAATGTCATCTTGGTCATGTGGCAGGTTCAGTCTCTTGAGAATCAGTGTACCTTACAAACCAGTTCTATGGTGACGTGTTCAGTCTGGCAGTGTAGGAAGAGAAAGCATTAAGAATACCTTAACACAATGAGTCAGTCCTGGCAGTTTGAACCTGCAGCTATCCTGAACGAACAACTGAAAGTTGGAGACCATGAAGCTCTTCTTATGCTGGAAAGCTGACTGTCTACTTCTTTGCTTTGGTGGGGTTTGGTCCTTAAGGTTAAGATTTTAAAGTATTCCAGCTTGATGCTTTGCATGTATGCGCCTGTTTCTATCAGAAAATGTCTCGCTTGTGTTTTTTCTGTGTTTCATGTAAAAAAGAAAGAAAATGGGTCTTGCTAGTCTCACTTTTGGAGGTAGGGAGAGATCCAGCCTTTTATTCTTCTTCCACTTCTTTGCTGCTTCTTTTACCCTCGGTGTACTGAAAACATTGGTGCTGGGCCATCACTGCACTGACCTCAGACTGTCACACCTCTCCCAGAAGCAGCGCCTTGAGGGAGGCTGTGGAATTCAGTTTTCAGTACACACTTCTCCAACTGCATTTGTCTTTGTTTTCAAAACTTTGTTACATACAGTTGATAAGAACATTAACGGTTAATTCTCATGCCTCCCTCCAAAAGGTATAGCATTTCCACATTTCTGGGGTAGTTTGCATTGCTGAAAATAATGAACTCTTCGAAGCATTATAAATATATTCACAGCTTGGAAAGATAAGCGAGGGGCCTCAAAGGACAGTACATGAGAGAGAAGTGATGCCCTAAGTGACTTGATGAGATGGTACAAGCTGAGGTGACATGCTGGCGAGCTGTAGGATGACTATCTACAGTAAAGCAGCGGGGGGCGAGGGCGGCTGGAAATGTAGAGTATTGCACAGGGCTTGACAAAATGCTGCGTGGCCAACCCATTCAACAGAGCATCCTTGTCCCCTGCATAGCTCTCCAGTTCTAAATTGGTCCGTAATAACTAGAACTGCTTGTGCTATGCGTTCCTGCGGCAGTGCAGTAGAAGGGAATGGCAGTATTATTACAATATCACTACGGAATAAATTGATTGCTATCCACTGAGAAAACTACATTTCTAAGCACACACGGCAGTCACAGTGATACACAGAGCAGTCTTTCAAGACTTTTATGGAATGACTAGTAGCTTCATAATAGTGCCATTTACTACATAATAACATTGAAAACATTTAAAAACTCCTCCTGAAACGAGCATCTAGTATACAGAAGAGGTTGCTTCAGTTTTCTAGAACTTGTTCTTTGTTTTCACTTTTTTTTAAAGGACAAATTAAAACTTAAGTATAAATAGTATATAAAAGGTCACTAGCTGTTCTCTTTTGGCTTACTTTGAAGTGCATTTAGAACTATGGCTAAATTTTGTCATCTTCTGATGGGATTACAATACTGTCTGTTTACCATGAAACTATTTTGTATAATAAACTCACACGGCTGTGTCTAAAAAATATTCTGCATTCCTTCTAATCTGAGTTAGTATAATAAAATATTTTGTTACAAAGTCTAATGTGCAAACTCATTATAATGTGAAATCGTGGATGGAATTCACAGTATGCAAATTTTGTATAAAGGTGATAACGGAGAGCTACTCTTGTTTTCATGGCAGCATTTTGCTACTGCTGCGTCTCCCCCCTCCCTTCCCCCCCTCCCCGCACAACCTCTGCAATGGTCTTACTTTATATGTTAGATGAAATCGTTGCCTCCCATGGAACTGCCTCCTCAACTTTCAGTCTAAAGCCATTTCAGTCTGTTAACGTGTTTCCTTTGGAATATATACAAAAAAATTACATCCTGGCTACATCTCCTTGAGGACAGCCATGGAGCTGCTCAGATCATGCTAAGTTGCCTGTGAAAGAAGTCTACCCAGTTGGATTTGCCCCTCCAGGATTCACTGTGGACGCGTAGCGTGGTATTAGGATGGTCCAGTTGAAAGCTCAGATTTAAGTTGTCCTTTAAGATGTCAGTGTAACACTACTAGTGCCTTACAAGTTGGAATTTTTTTTCTGGAATGCAGACGGTACAATAGTTACCCTATAATATATTATCAGCTCTCCCATATCTCGGTCAATTTACATAATTTAAAATAGAACATCTTATTAAAAACATCGAGATATACACAGATTAGGAAACGCTTACAACATACAAATACACAAACTAGAAATAAATCCTCAGCATACTGGTGTATATATACAACTGTGTGATACAATAAATAATTTCTGTCATGCTCTATCTACACATCATATTGCTTAAAAGAAGAGTAGATCTGGGGGGGGCAGTGGTGAAATGAAGCGCCTTTAGAGGGCTCTCTACATTTAAATTTGTGCAAATTAAAACAGGAATTTAAAAGTACAACTGATCTGTGTCAGGAACACATGGCTGGAAATGAAAGGACCCATCTTACTGAGGTATTTACAGATACTGGCTAAAGAGCACTATGTGGGCAAATGCAGAAAGGCTTCTTCTTCTTCTTTATAATATAATTTAATTTTATTTAATTTAATTTACTTCTTGACTGCCAGCATGGCATCTACCTCCTCCTCGGGCTGTAAGGTGTGCCACTGTGCAATGGGCCGCCGGGGGTTGGCCAACATGTCTGACCAATGCCGCAGCTCCGCTCCGGTGCTGTTGTAGCCCACAAAGACTTTCCCGATGGCATCGTTCTTGCCAATCTTGTCATAGTCCAAAACAGTCACAACAATTTGCACTTTCTACAATGAGAAAGAGAAAGACCAGTGAGCATGACAGTAAGGGGAAGGTGAGCAGGGATGAATCTCAGGACAGACACCGACAACGGAGACTCCATGAAGTGGGTAAGCGTGTGACAGCCGGAGCAGGTTTCCCCAGCGAGAAGCAAATTCAAACTTTTGTCTTTGCTTCTTGTGAGCCTTCCAAATAAAATTAAGTTCACAACCACCCTGTTAACTTGAAACTTGCCCCCTTGCATTGAAGAGCTTCATATGGAAATCAAGGTGGATTTTTTTTTCCTTTAACAGATTAACAATTTACGGATTTTTTGGTTGTTGTTACTGAGACAGACTGCTAGGGTTCTGTAGGGCTAAAATGGAGATCTTAAGCTAATTCAAAAGTAGTGCAATTTAACACATCCTTATTGTTTAAGTAAATACATTAGTAGCTACAATTCAGAAATGGCTCTACCCCAAGGTAACGTTTGCAATGTCATACTCTATTCTGTTAATTGCTTTTCTGCTTCTAAACAACTCTTTCCCATCCATCCTGTATGCTTATCAGTTATTTTCAGATAAATTCAGAAGATAGCCTTTATGGTTACTACATACATAGACGCACGTATGTGTGCGTGTGCGCACATGCGCACGTGTAAGTATGTGTGCATACTGTGTATATTCTATATTTTTATAAAGGAGTCTAGAAAACAAGACTGCATGCTTAGGGGAGTTGGAAAGAAGTATAAACCCCACTGTCTCAGGGCTCTGACACGGGCGCTGCCTACGACGGAGCCGGTGTTGGAGTGCCACTTCTGCTGTAGGAGCGGTGACCTCTGGCAAACGGGGTTAAACTATTCCCACAAAATCTGCGCGAGCCCATCTGTCAGCTCATAGACAATTTTCCATTCACTTAGACTGGGGCACACTGGGAGGTGATGTTCAAGCCAGGCATTTGTATATGCGTTTGCGTGCACATGCACACATTCCGCTCCTTCAGGTCATTAACATTTGTTGAAAGAGCACAAACAGTTATTCCTTCAGTGGAGGGGTGTTCTTCCCCAGCAGTGCCTTAGAGGTTAACAGCCTTGGGCTGATTTTACTGAACTGTAAACACTTCTCCTTAGGGAGCTTTATTTTTAAAGATGAACATACAGTTCTTTTCCTGATTCCTTTCTATCCCATGATAAATACACACAGCTCCTTATTACAGTGTGAGTTTCCTGAATAGGAGGAATAAATGCCCTGAAACAAATTTCTTCCAGAAAAATCTTTTATTCTCAAGCATCAGGTTTTAAAATTTAAGGCTTTAAATATATGTGCAATCTGGATTTCTTACTAGAATGATTAATTTCAGTGCTAGTAATGGGATTATCTTTTAAAATTAACTGACACTTTTAAGCATAACTGCAAGACCGGGCTCATGAGGTCTGTTTTATAGAGTCCATTCCCTTACAAGATTGTACAATTCACTGAGCCAGAGAAAGAGACGATTCCAACAGGCACTAAAGTATTTATATAGTTGCTGATGACAAAAGTGTACATCATCTCCCCAGAGCACCCACGATAAAAGACAATATCCTGAAGCAAGTATTTCTAGATGCCAAAATGATTTTTCAGTGTTGCTGTGTGCAATACACTCACTTTTAATGTTGACGGTACCTCTCCAAATGAACATTTATATTTTAGATGCATGGTACAATCACAGATATAAAAAGTAAGCATGAGACTATTATTTTACGGTAGAAGAAAAGTTGTCTGCTGTACCTAGACGCTCGGGGGCTGGTTACTAGTGGACTTTTTTTTTTTTGGTAGTAATCAGAAGACAACAATGAGCACTGTAAACAAAAGACCCTTTTCCTTGCTCTATAAAGATGTAAGAGCAGCTAGCTCAGATGATTAGCTCTGAGATGATTTTCACCTTGTGGTCTCTGGCTTAAACCTACAGAGAAATGCAAGCATCTCTTTGCTTTTGTAGCATATATTAAAAGAAGGGCTGCACTGCAAAACCCAAGCAGGGCCAGTAGAAGGCACCACCTCTGCTAATAAACACTTGGATTAGCAGTTTCCTCAGCGTGATTAGGCGTTCTTTGGACTGAAAGGGCCTGGAGACTTTGCTGTCTACGGAGGCAGTTTGTCTTGCACGTGGCAAAAGATGTGCTTGATCTGCCTTTAGCAACAGGATTTGACTTTTTAAATTCCACAGGTGTACTGCTATTGAGCTGCTTTCCCTCCACGAGCTCTCTTGTCTTAGCTCTCCAACAATCAAGCAACTTGTATAACCATGATTTTTTATTTGACTGTTAAAGTTTGCTTAATGACTTTTACATGAATTACCCAAGTGTCACAGTGATTCTTTCTTACCATATTAAGTCTAAATAACATTTAAAATGTGTTTTTCTAATGATGAAATCACTTCAGTAGCCATGATGAAATAACTTCTAAATATAGTCTTTTATAACTAACTCCAAAATACATTGGCATATGACCAAAGTCCATAATTACAGATTTTAAATTGAGGCTATATACTGAAGTAAATAGCTATAAAGTCATTGTAATAAACTTATTAAAAAAAAAAAAAAGGCAAAAATTTAAACGGCTAAACCGCAATACTTTTAAAAGGGCCTATATCCGCCTTACAAAACTGACAGGATTAGAACGCAAAATGGCCAGGTACCTACAGAATGCACCTAACCGTGCCAAAGCTCAGATCCGGTAACTTGGAGGTGCCCGTTCCAGTTCCCCAGTCCTGTCCCTATTTGGAAATGAAGACATTCGTTGCCTAAATTGCCACAGAGGCTCGATTTGATTCATCTTTTTTTGCCTCTGGGTCTTTGATGCTTGTTATGAGATCTTTCACAACCACAAAGACCATCTTTCATTAAAATCAACAGGAATTAGGCCCCACTGGATTTCCCACGTTTTGATTCCTAGAGTCCATAGACAGCTGTACATGCTGTGGGGCACGGAGAAACTCTGAACAGGCTAGTCATGCATCCAAGTCACTGTTTCTACCACCTCACCTTGTCTAGTACATCTTTGTCGGTACCAAGTCAATAAAAACCAAGCACACAGCTGTAGTTGAAAGGTAGGCCTTGGCTCCTGGGCTTCTCGCCAGTACGGTTGCTATCAAAACCCGAGATAGAGTCTCAAAACCCATACTATACTCTAACCTCATCAAGAGGGGGCTCCCAATTTGGCCCAGGCCTTTTAAACCCATTTAAACTTCTAAACTACAAGTAGTATGGCACTTAACTCGTACTTAGACCTCTCCTGCAAAGCAGGAAAGGATGTATTCCCCGACTATTTTAATTATGGTCATTCAAACTGGGACGCCCCTGGAAGTACAACTTTCACACTCGGCTCCACCCAGAAAAGCTGTTGTTTTGCTTAACACCTCCAGGGTCAGAGGGCTCCTGGGCCGGTGGGAAGCCAGCATGCAGTTCTTTTCTCTTCTGAGGATATTTAAACTAATACATGTCTGCCAATGAATGCTCTAACAAGTGAGCAAAATAATGAAATAGTTTTACATTAATGGTTAAGACTTTAAAAAAATGGAGGAGGCCTGTACCAACCGACCTTTATGTGGTTTACATTACCTAGGTCAGATCAGAGACCAAAGTCTCTCCCTTTCCAAGTGAACCACCCATCTAACAGGTGATCTTATGCCTTGTGGCCAACCATATACTTATTACTTATGCAGAAATGAGTGTTGCACTCCCAGCACGAGCCATAGGCACAGGTGACAAGAGTACTTGCTTACAATATTGAAGATGCAGGTTTAAATTCACTTAAGCAGGAGAGTGAATTGTATGCAGGTTTCCCAGTGCCTCCTGAGATGGTTAAGAAAAGCTTATCTCTTGTAAGAAAAGGCTAGTTAACATCAGAAGTTAAATCTCACTGTCACGAGTGACAGATGATTTGCCTCCCAGTAGCCGCGAGGTAAGTAACTGAGTCCCTGAAAACAATGACACGATGCCTTGTCCTGGTATTTCCCACTGCTAATGAAGGTGACTTCCAGCTCACTGCCGACTTCTGAGGCCTCTAATTTTAGGCACTGAACTCTCCAGGAGTAGCACCTCAGCAACTGCTGGAGCTCCCCTGAGGTGCCAAGAGAACAGGTACTGCCGTACTGACCCCTGAGATTCTCTAATACCTTTTTCCAAGGGATGTAGGAATCACTGAAAAAGTTTTCATGGTGCGGTTAACTGAAAAAAAGTTGTGATTAAATGTTGTGTTTGACTTAAGAGGGATGCTGCAGTGCTTTCAAAACAGGACCGATAAATGCACAGGGAACACAAATTTAACTGAGGATGCCAGTTTATTATTTTAAATAATTTGGGAAAATTGCTATATATGCCTTTTCTTTTATCCCTACCAATATTTTTTTTGCTGGCGCATTCCTTTGCTATCTCCCTGTGGATTCTTTTTTTTTCTTCAGAATCCATTTCTGTTAACAGAAAATGTCAGTTATCCATTTCTCACTGATGAATCAAAGCTTCATAAGTACTGTGCATTTCATCATCTCCCTCTTGAAGCAGTCACACTCATCTAATGTGGCACAGGGCTGGCACCTAGGTGCTAATGAAGGCATGCACATGTGATAATTAACAAGATTCCTGTTAAATATTTATAAGGGCTGAGAGATGGAATGCAGAGGGAAGACAAAACACTGTTTGACATTACCTGAATTTGCTCAAATGGTACTTCAAAGCTGAAAGACTCGTTGTAGTAGGGATTCAGAGTGTTCTTTTTAATCGTAGTCTTTTTCTTCTTCAGCCTCTTACCGTTCTGCATCAGATGGATCTTCACATAGGGATCTAAGTAATCAAGAGAAGAAGTAGAGCTAAGAAGGGTAGTTCAGTGTGTTTTCTATAGATTTTAATCCCACACATTTAAGCGCTGATGAAAAAAAAGGACCTTTAGCAACAAACAGCTTGTATTTAAACAAAGTCCTAATTTCCACTGTACAAAAACTCCCGTACAATTGCGAAGTGTTCCTGATAGAAAAAGGTACGAAACTTTTGTTGCATTATCTCTTTAACATTACAGAGGAGGGGCAAATTCCCACCTAACTTTGTTCCGTAGCTCATTAACCATCCTGGAGATGTTTTTTCTCTAACGTCATTTATTTACTGCAAACATTTCTTAGCAACAGGGCTGTGGGGTGGTTTTCCCAAGAGCCGTGAGCACTGCCGAACGCACGCAGGGCAGGCACAGGACTCGGGTGGTGGCTGGCTGCTCTGCAACCGCCCAGCAACTCCGCCTCGTTCCTTGGGCAGGAGCTGCACCGCGGTTTTCCTGTCCTCCGACCTCCCCGGCAGGCTGCGAGTGACGCAGCGCAGTGCCCGTGGCTCTGGTGCACGGCCAGATTGCATGGCAGGAAGGGACTCTGCCCCTTAAATACCAGTCCTCTACCTTATGCTACATGCAGCCAGAGTAAGGTGCAGGCCATGGTATCGGTAGAAATTATGGATTGGTTTTGCCACTCTCTGTTGAATTCCCATTGTTATTTTGTACAACTGCTGGTGGAGAAGCAACAGAACTGATTTGGTACCTAATCAGGGTTTCCTCGCGCAAGCAGACCTCTCATGCTACGTTACTGCCGTGAAGTGGTATCTCAGTGGTTATAGTTTCAATGGAAATTCTGCCTGCTTAAAAGAACAGTGTTGTCAGGCCTTAATCTGTTGCTAGAGCCATGTTCCTGTTTAGAGAATGAACTAGCAGTTCTTCTTCCGTGGTGGTGGTTATTAGCAGTACCCTCACTGACCTCATTTATTTTTCTTTTTAGGCCTACCATGAAGCACCATTTGAAGCACCTCAAGCTCATCCTTTTCAACAACCCGTAGGGCATTGTCACCAAAATCTGGGTAGGTACCTCTCTTGGCTTTAGGGATCTGAACTGTGATGTAGGTCAAGGCAAGCCTTCCCTCTAGTGAGCTGGCAGGAGCTATACAAAGCACCAGCCAGCCACAAGTCATCTGTGGCATAAATTAAGAGTGCCTGAATGCAAACTATCAAAGGAAAGGGCTTCTCCTTTCTCTCCTGAGAAACAGGTGGGGCTACGGAAGAAGAATGAACACTGAAATTAGATATTATCACTATGAGCAAACTATGCTTTATGACTCCACAATGAAATTCATGTTCAGAATGTCTGAGAAGAGTAATACCATTCTGCTACAGTCAAAATAACACCTTACTGTAGAAGACCTAGGAGTTCAGGACAGCTACGTTACTGGAGTGACTTGATCACGGTCTGCGGCTCTGAAGGGAGCGTAATTTTGGTAGTGGATGCTTCAAGCGAGCAGACAAGGGTAGAGTAAGATCCAACGGCTGTGAGAAGAAACTAGACAAATTCTAACTTAGAAACAGCCATGTACTTTATTAGTCAGACCGAAACAGCTGGAACAGCTTCTTGGTGTTTGTGGTGAACTCTCTGTTACAGAGGGTTAAGATTCCTTCTCCCTCAAAAGACTCAAGTTCAAATAGAAATTAAATCTGGGTAGGTTTATGCTTGAGGCTAGACAGGGGATTGCAAGGGTTCCTTTTGGCTGCACAATGTATGAATTAAGGAGTATCATGTGAAGAGCAGAAATGCTAGCAAAAAGCCAACAGAGGTCTGTTTCTTTTGGAACACCGAGTTCAGCATCACTGCGTACAGTGTTCTGAAGGCAGAAAACAGGCAAATCTGGACTTGTTCAACATTAGTTGATACTTGAGAAAAGCTAATCTACCTCATTACTTTTGCTGAGGCTCCATGCTGAATGCACAGTTGTTTTAACATGAAAATGACATTTTAGGTACAGCTAATACATAGTAAGAAAGTTCAGTAGTCAAGGAGACCGTGCTAGTGTTAAGATACGGAAATAAGATAAAATGTGTTAAGTTATAATCTGAGTAACTAGAGTGACCTGGGAGGCTAAACAGTACAGTAATACATTATTATTAAGGGGATTAGAAATGAAGAATTCTATTAAAATAAATGCAGTCGATATAAGCCAATCCTTTATTGACCTGTGCTTGTGCACGGAAAACATACACAGATTTGATGGTTATTCATATGCCCAGAAGGAACTGTACAGTAATGATTTATACAGCGATGCAGATACATTCCTATCTCAATAAACATTCCATATTTTGGGGACAAATATTTTTAACCTAGAATTCAAGTGTATGTGAATGCTCAGGGTCTATGTGTACGTCCACTTTGAATGATTTGCTCCTACTGACTTTCTAGATTTTCTATCTTCATGCTACTATTAGAGCAAAATCTGATGCTGGATAACTCATGGCCGTGAGACAAGGCCCAGAAGCTAGGTTTCTGTGGTTCCTTCTTCGTGTCCTAACCAGCTGCTTCTGTTTGTCTGTCTGGGGATTTGACGTAGGCTCAGTCAAATGCCAGTCATTCAGTAGGGAAGATCCAAGTGGTACCAGATAGCCACTGTAGTGCAGAACGGTCAGTGGCAGAGGTCCCAAATGGAGCACAGAAGGGAGCATAACATGTGATAGAACAGCTTCATGTTTTTTCGTCCGAGGGTAAAATTGTCACGGTAATCCACATACAAATCGAACGTCACCTAACTGAAATCATGTTCCTTCTTTTCTAGTTACAGAGGAAAGTATTAAATAAATCTACTCATCCCATAAACATTTCCAATCAGAACGGAGTGTCCAGCTCAAGTAAGGGGGGATGGGCTGCTGGAGATTTTTAACTGAGTTTCTCCTCATTAGATTGTACATCCACTTCCTGTTTCTTGAAGTATCCTGGTCTTACCTAGTTCTCCCCTCTCTTCATTCTTCTGTGTCTCGTATATGAGCCCCTCCACCACTGCATGATCTACAGTTACACTCTCCCATATCCCGCGACATTATCCCTAACTCCCTCAACTCTCCAGCAATCTATTTGCTTGCGATCTACACAGACAACCTGACACCTAAGCTCAGACTTTCTTGCGACTTCATGAATAAATCTCTGAAAAAGACACTCTCTTCCACCAAATAACAGAAGCTGAACTGGTTGGAGTCAATTATTGGAAGAAGGGAGGATAATCAAAAGAAAGCAGAACCTCTGGGAAGTGCCAGTCTCCAGTGATTTTTCGGAGATAAGGTTTAGTGCTAATGGAAACATCTCTTCTCTCTATTTGCAACGTAACCTCAGTGCTGGCACCATTACTCATGCTGAATAACACTTTAATATGTAAATAGTCTCACTGAATAAGTGAGACTAGTAAGGATGACAGAACTGATAGTACAGCCCAGCAATGATAAATTGTCTGTTAAGTGCATAGCTTGGGCATAAAGGGCAGAATTCTTTTGACCAAGTAGAAATACCTACATCTGACGCCAATGAAAATAAACAAACATTTTTCTTTATGTACTCTGGATAGTCATCTCATTCCAGAGTAAATATCTGTCTTTAGTCAAATAAATTGTGCCCCAAAATATTTATTTCTCTCCTCTGATACAAGACAGCCTGTTCGCTTTCATGTAAACAGCTACACTGAAGAACTTTCAGGTTATAAGAGGTGAACATCACTCTGTTTCTTCTTCCAGTTTTATTCCTTTCAAGTAAACAGGGATTTAGATCCACATTACATCTACAGGTATCTGTGAATGGACCTTACCCATCTATCAGGAAGAAGAGATGTTGCATCCAGAGCACTACAGATATCCCTCTGCTGAAGGGGACAGAATGGCTGTGTGTCCTTTGCTTAACAATTCATGTTAAGCAATGTGTGAGATTAAATAAAATTCTGCTATTTATTCCCTCATTAATGCTATACCCATGAATGCGAAAAAGATGTAAAATTCATAACTAATTGTGCATTGTAGATTTTACAACAACGTCTCAAGGGAGGCTAGCTGAACAGCTTTTAAAGCACTGGGGGACTAGCTGACACATTCTGTTTTCCTGAAGTTTGCAGTAAGATGCCAATACATTATTTAAAAGGTAATTGAAATGGTATGTAATATCAGGTAAAGACTTCTGGAGTCATCTGGACCACGAGGCATAAATATACAATTACAACCCTCTTAAAATAATGACTAGTTCATCATCATCATCATGTTGTAGACAAGATGTACTTCATTATTAGAGGTTTTACAAAAGCAAACTTTAGCACTGAAAAAAGTACTACAACTCAAAAGAAGAAAATCATGGCTAATGTCAGTATCTGAGGAGGAGGTGGAACTTGAGAATGACTGCTTGTCAGTGCATTTTAAGATGAAAAATTTTTTACAGGAATCAGTAGTTAATGAAAAATCATCTTCCATCTAGGTAGGAGAGAATTCAGCACACAGATTTCCAGTTGTATGGATTTTCAGCAGAAAAGTGTCAACCATGTACTCAGCTTGGGATGGTTTTACTACAATAGTTTATTCTGAATGCAAACATAAGGATGGTGCCCATCTTTGTTAAATATTTTTAGGGCTTCTGTAATCTAATCAAAATATGAAAAGAAAGCACCTAGAAAGTTGACAAATCTGAAAAATGCTACAGGGATAACACTGGAATCGATCGGGTATGCAATTACAGTCCCGAGCCAGCGCGTGGGGGGAGCCTAACGGTTTAAAGAAAAAATCCCACACAGCTCTCTGCAGTGCGATCAGAGAAAACCCTCTACAAGCCCTGAGTAAGCCTAACATGATTAATAGGAAAAAACCTGAGCCAGAACAAACTGGTCATAGATAGAGATGAATAAAGTTTCATGTGACAAAACACTGTAATAAAACGTTCTCAACTAAAATGTACAAACCAAAAAGAAATAAGGTGCCAGAATTGCCTCCAGCTGTATTTTTGTCTTCAAAATGTTTGGGATAACTCAGTGCTAATTAGCACGTTTTTCCCCATCAGAAGAAAACTTATGCCAAATCCATGCCAAAGCACTCATCGCTGACATGTAGAGCAAAGGTGTCAGTAGACAGCAGTTTCCATTCCAGGAAGCAGAAGGAATTCCTGAAGAGCTTGGAAAATGATCCAAGAAGTAAAGAAAATCAGGTTTGGAAATGCAGCCTTATGAAAGGCTCTGAAAACACGGTTAGGACAGAGGTGACTTGCAGGGTGGATCGTTAGTTCCATGCTAAAGAGCCATAATCACTCTCCTCCTGCAACAGCACAGCGGGGTGGAAAGCTGAGGAAAGGCCAAGCCAGAGCCTTAGACCAGAGCTGGAGCAGTGCTAGATTCAATACTGCGCCCTTAACCTCGTCCTATTCTGTGCGAACACCCTTCAGATGAAGCTTTTTTGGCTTATGGGAGAGGGCAGTGGTGAGAACAGCAATTTTATACAGCAAACAACCGTATTTTCTACAGAGACTGTGCCAAGGATGAAGGCTGACAGCATCAGCAATACCTGCATGCTTGCTTCTGCCTTCGGAAAGGGACAGCAGCGGTTGCCAGAGCTGTGCTATGGAAAGCAGCAGGGCTCTGAGAGCAGAGCAAAACAGGACAAACTTTCCTGGGAGTTCCCGCGGATTTGCTGATTTTTCCCAAGGATCATGGGATGCGCTCCCTCCATGGGCATATAAACCCTTCTCTCCCGAGAGAGTGATGATTCACACGATGCCTGTGGCATCCGGGCCATGGATAATTTGCCCTGACTTTTTTTCTTCTGTTTATTCATGTATGGATGAGAGGGGATAATTAAAGTCTCTGAAATAATGAGTTTAGAGTGATATTGTGCCTGGATTGTCTGAAGTAGTTTTTTCAGATGAATGGAAAGCTTCGAATGGAAAGGAAGGCCAGAGGGGGAAAATGTGTTATCTGGGGAAGAAACAATATAAGGTACAATTACTAAGAAGGAGTACAAGTGCTATGGTACATTCTAGATTGCATAAAAGTTACGGTTTATATTCATTGACACAAGCTGTTAGGCCTTCTATCTTCCTCCACAAATGAGCAAATTAAAGTTGGAACGTTATTTTTAAGGAGCAGCTGATGTCTCAAGGGAAATACTGGAAAAACACTCTCATTAGAAACAATTTTCTTGGCATAAAATATAGGGTTTGTGGGTTTATTCTTATCACACTTCCTTGAAAACAGGATCATCGATTTTTTTTAAAAAGTTTATTTGCTACATAATGTCCAATCCTCAGCTAATGTTCATATTTAGCTCATACTTGGGACCTCATCACAGTTTCCATAACCCCACTGGGCTGCAGATTACTTGAAGTTATGGGCCAAATCTTCAGCTGTAGCCTGTACTTGATCAATACACAAGGGAAAGGTGGGTAGCAAAAGTGTAGACTCCTGTGTAGCGTCTATGCCATTCCTGACCCTGGCAAAACACTTCTTAAAGTCACTTTAAAAAGTGGGCTGAGGACTGAGCGGTGTGCCCGGGAGATTCTCCCAACACCTCCCAGTAGTGTACTGGCCACGAATGGAGCTGAGAAATTGCAAGCAGCCACATGGGCTGCCAGAGTGGCCCTGATAGCTGCAAGCAGTTTACTTAAAAAGACTAATAGTACACTTGCTAATGTCTGTCTATGCTCTATGGGTGGACTGCTCCAAGTGCACCGCACGCACACACACACAGAGTACACTGCCCATCAGGCTCTTTCTTGCTCATATGTCATACTGTAACAGGTTAGATGACTTTGGATTACGTATTTCCATCAGCATCTTTAAAAGAAGATGCTGTAAGACTGGATAATTTATAAATGAAAACATTTGTAACTTCATGTTCAATAACATTAGACAGATTCTCATAGGAGTAATTGAGTCCAATAATCCATTTACAGTGGGGAAGAAGGGGATGGTACTTAGAAGAACTACTGATAGCCTGCCTAGAACAGAAAAAGTTAAATGGAGAGTGTAGCAAAGCAGTCTCAAAATAACAGCTCTTCAGTGTTGTGCAGTCAGATGAACATCAAGTTGCTACTGAAATGCTGAATTCAGAGAACCAGGGAGCCTTGGGAAGAAGGAGGTACTGTAAAACCGACAGCGAGCCGACGACTCCCTCACGCAAGAATCCCCAGCTGAGGTTGCTGAACACCTAGAGCTGACCGTGGAACAGAAATGATCACAGTGGCCTAAGGGCTATTCAGGCAGCAATCAAGTCTGCAATTCCACCCACAGCGCTTCCAACTGGCACATAACAAACGTTACAGTGCCAGATGGGGAAAGTAGCAGAAAACTGGGGAAAGAAAAAAAAAAAAGCAGCCAAAACTCTTATTTAAAACCAGCACAAATTAGTGCTTATGATTAAGTTTACTGCCAGAGCAAGGGCAGCTGATCTGTCTCTCTTGCATCCAAGCTGTTCATTTCAGCATAGTTACACACAGGCAAAACAAACAGTTTTATAAAGCGCAGCAAATGTGGGTTGAACTGACAGGAAAATGCACCTTGAGTTTTGGCTGTGGGTAAACAAAGCTTTTCTTGTGGAAAAGCAAAGCAACTCAACCAAGCACTTCATAAATGTCATTACATGGAAACTAGGAGCATCAAAGCACTAAACCTTACTCCCCTGTATGTGTACCAAAAAGGAGGGAACTGACTGCTCATGAAGCTTGAATGTAGTTAGGAGGCGGAAAGACAGCATGGCATTTTAAAACTTCAACATACTGGAGAATGGCACGTGCAGTCTTAGATAAATAAAGAAATAAAAAAGCACACTGTAGTATGTCATGTTTGTATACAAACAGAAAGAATACAATAGCAACTAAGATGAGGGAGGCATTAACATCAAATGGTAGAAAGGTATTAACTGGGGCTGCTGATACAGGCAGACTCTCCAGTATAGGAATTCAGACAGAAACCAAAGCAAAATGGCAATACTTCACGCAGCAAATTCCAGCAGACTGCTGAGTTTGAATTTATGTAATACCTTTTGATGATATAGAGAAAAAAATAATTAGATTTATATTTATTAAACTGGTGGTACTGAAAATACCAGAAGATAGTACACAGAGGCTTAGAGATTCAAAATACTGTCCTCAAGTGACCTGGGGAGGAGGGAGGGGGGAGTACACATTGACTGAGAAATAGTGACAGGCAGAAGACTGGAGAGAGAAGCAGAAGCACATAATACAGAAGAATCCCAAACAACCCAAGGATAAAGAGCAGACCAAGTGGGACGTTTTAGCATAAAACGACAGGAGCTGGGTATGTAATGATGTGTCACACTATCAGCGAGCACCTTGAAGTCCTCCAGATCTGAGCTGCCTATCTAACAAGGCCACGCAGAGAGGGGTATCAGTATTTGGGGGGGAGGGCAAAACTGCCCTACCTCACGCTGAGGCCCATGCTGCCAAGTGGATGCCACAATTCAAAAAACAGGCTGAAAAAGCAAGCACATGAGGAACATCGGGGTGGGGTTTGGAAGGGCCAGACACCTGGGTGGAGAGCTGCCTCAACACACCTGGAAAAAGTGCGATGGAAAGGAATTACATTTCACCTTTTCAAGTCTCCACTGGTTTCCTACAGCTGTACCAGCTTAGGGTTTTTTTTGTTTATATATTTTGTTTTACAAAATAAAGCAGTTAAACACTGGCTTTTTCCCTCCACCCCTCTTTTGCTGACTACCAAGAGGTTAAACTGCTAATTGCTGATTTAGGAAATGTTCTTCACACCTCTCCACTGGCTGAAGGGATCCGAACCTGCATTCCCCACTCGAGTGAGACGAAGTTAGAAGGTATGAGAAACAGGTTCTCAGTGTGCTCTGCTGAGAAGAAGGTATTTTTTTCTGCTCTTTTCAGTTACTCAGTGGAGCAAAGGCTGGTGCCAGGTCTCCTTTCTCTGCGTGGCCCTGCCCACCTTGCCTGTGTTATCATCTTTGGGCCTCTGCTCCTGTGGCTGTTTATTGCATATAGCTATTTGCCTGCATCCCGGATGACGGTGGAAAGGCACCTACTTTAGGAATCCCAGTAGGTGATGCTGCTGGGTGGTGGTGTGACTATCAAGATTTTAGGGGACTTGACTGAAAGAAACCCAGGGGGATTTACAAATTTTCGTTAAGTCAAGAATTTCTGTTTGCATGGTGATGTTTCTCTGTGCTTCCAGGCTTAAATAGCTGGGATGACTGTCCCCAGGAAATTAGTGTGCCACACAAAGACAAGGGTGAGGACAGACACCCAAAAATAAGTGGAAGAAAGCAAAAAAAGGGATTTCTTCCACGTAGTGAAAGGCTGTGCTCATAGAAAGAACTGACTGAAAGGAAGTAATGCCAGTCAGAAAGAAGTACAGATGACACCTACTCAAAAAGAGCATTTTGCCATGGCCATGCACTGAGACACCTTTACTTAGGGCAAACGTTACGGAGACTGCGGTGTAGTAGGGAGCAACCTTCCATGTCCATTTTCCTTCTCTGAAAATAGTTGAGATTTCCCCCCCCCCCTTCATGAACTGCTGACTGATAACAAAAATATTCCTCTTTTGGTTATTCTCCCCCTCCACCCCCCACCCCCCGCATCACAAAACCCCCAAAACCCAAACCCAGTAGCTGTAAGACAAGGTAAGTTCTAATCTCAAACTGCACTGAGGACAGGTAGGAGCTCCAGTATTACTGGGTAATAAAGAAAACCACATTGGAGTGAGTGGTGGTATTCATTAAAAAAATTCATTCATTCACTCATCCCTGAAACACACAAACTATGAAAACAAAAACTGGTCTAATTAGTGCATTAGCAAATTACTGTAGCAAGAATATACATTTTGTACTACAGACTCTTCATGTCAGCATTGCCATGGTAAGGTTTTATAGCTTGACTGCACATCAGCATGGTAGTACTGCGTTGTGACTGTCTTTACATGGAAAAAAGCTAATATACCCTGCTTAAGGGTGATCTGCATCCTCTCCCACAGCAGGTTAGAAGCAACACACACAAAAGAAGACAACAGCAGTGATAAAGGCTGCGTCACATCAAAAACACTGAACTATCATACTGTTTACACGTGAGAGTTTTTTTCAAATGCAGCAAACCCAGTTATGGCCCTATATTCCATACGCTCACAGTCCAAAATAATGTTAGGTAAGCTGGGAGGATAAGCAGAGGACAGCAAAAATAGAAGAGCAAAGCAGCAGGATGTTTATCTACATACGATAGAAAGGGCAGGAAACACCCCATTACCTTAGCTCATATAAATGAGTCACCAGAAAAATGCAAAACAATATACTGCAAAATAATTCTGATGTTTTTAATAAAAACCTACTGCTTCTACTTTATAAACTGCTTTTCTCATTCAGGTAAGCTTTCAGTCTTAGACAACGTGAAAGAGACCTTTTTTGATTCAGACGATTAAACTAGAAATAGCACTGAGAGCTAATACTGCAGGAATGCTGCAGTACAGAAAGAATAAAAAAAATAGTCTGCCAACATCAGTGACTACCAGTAAAGCCGCCTGATCCGAACTCTTCACAGCTGAGAAACCAACCCTAGTTATGCTTTATCAAGGTTGATACTTATTTTAAAAGCATATCAAGACTTTCAAACCACATTTCATTTATCAGTGCTACATATAAAGGGAGTCCATCAGCATCTGGTTTTCAGTCTCTATTTGAAATAATACTCCTAGTACTTTTTCTACCCGAGAAGTTTATATGAATATCAGCTCTCATTCTGTTTTCATTATTTTTCTGTTAGATTTGAGCTTTAAGGAAAAAATGTATGTGGAAGGAGGGAGCTACATGATTGCAGTTTTGCTTCTAGCCTACAAAACATGCATTCAGAATTACTTGGAGAAAGTATTTAACAGCTGTCTTTCTCCGCCTCTCTCCTGCTTCCTAGCACATCCAGTGTCTGTTAAGCAGGATTTTGGAAAGTATTTTGGGTATTCATATAGGCTATTTGTGGCACCTAATTTTAGTGTGATTCAGAAGATCAAAGTCTTTACTGCCTCAACACATACACCACCAATCCCATATATGAAACCTAAAGCGACCCACGATACAGTTGTTTATTTGTGCATGTTTAGAGACAGAGGCCACATGAAACCTTTCCCTACTCTCTGCTGAGAGCAAAGGCGAAGGACAAGCCCAGCTAATGTGCTTCCTGATGGTGAGGAAAAGGCTCCTGGAACACTGCAAGCAAGAAATGCATCTGTTCAGGGAGCAGAAGGGCCCCTTCTGAGTGGTGTTTCCCAATATTGTTGGCAAGACTGGCTTTGTTTTGGATTAAATTTAACCACACTAAGGAAAAGAAGATCAAAAGCAGATTTTCTTGGGATGGGTAACATCTTCATCTCAATCTCGGCACGAGAAGTTACAACTTAGGCTAAATTTATCAGCAGTTTCAACTGAGTTCAGCTGTTATATCTGTTTTTCAAAAATGACAGCTGAGTGAAAACCTATTTTGCAGTATCACAGAAAAAAAAAAAGTCTTGAAAAGCCTGAGGGTCAGATTTTTAACTCGGGTACTTGCAGAGGAAGGGCTGGGAGGCTGCATGCCTGCTCGCATGCCTGCTCGCATTCCTGTTGATTCCACATAATGAGAAGCAGTGACCTGAAACTTAAGGCAAATTTTTACTTAGACAAGAGTAACATCTACATTATGCCCACAGAAGAGTTATGGAAGTGCTGGAAGTCCTTGGTAGAACAAACAATTTACCTGGTTTGTTTACCCCAGACAAGTTATAAAAAAGAACAAGACCAGGAGGTATTTAAGGGCTAACATTTAAGGGCTAAGGTAGACTAAAGAACAAGTGTTCACAGCCCACAGCATCTGCAGGAAGAATGCTCTGCTGCCGAGAACATTAGTCCTGCTATAAGACAAGAGGACAGACAACTTGACAAATGGCGTCATTAGGTGAAAGATGGAAGTATTTCTGATAACACAACCAAGAGCTCACACCCCAATGTACCCAAATTCTTCTTCAAATTGTCCCAGCCATTTAATGGCACAAATGGATATTTGACTGACAGGTTCACCACTTACTGTACACCACTTTAGCTTAAAAGGCAGTCAAACGCAACACAACCTATCAGAAATCGAAAAGTACATGATAGTTTTCAGCTTGGATACCTGCTACAAATTTATACAGCAGATATCCAATTTGGTACAAAAGTGGTGGAGCAATCTGATCTTGTGCTTCACTGACAAACCAGATTGAATCTGGGCAGCTCAGCATATTTCTGCGTGCTACTCCACGGAAACAAGATCTTGATGTAGTCTAGTCAAGGGATCATGATCTGTGATAAAATCAAATAACTCAGGAATCCTAAAAGCACATATGAATTTCAGAAACCCTTTGGCTCTTCAGAACTGAAAGTAACAATATTTGAAAAGGCAAGCCTGAGTCTTTGTCATTATTAGATGAGGAGGAGGAGGAGGAGGAGGAAAAGGATGGCAGAGGAGCAAAACTGGTAAGTGTTGTTATTTGCAATCAATAGATTGAAACCATAGTAAAGGAAAGGTAGATGACACTGCCTTCAAGCCAAGGCAGTACTTGTTGTGTACAATAGAGAATATAATTAATTTCGGTGAAACTAAGCTCGAAAAGCAATACTCTTTTCAAGCAGTGTTTGCCAAATTTAGAATGGATTTTCAAAGGTATTTAGTATTTGGAGTTGTAGATGAGTCCATTTTCAAAGGCACCTAACTACTGTTAAAAAATCACTGGTAAGAACATGAAACAATCAATTCCCCTGGAGTCCCAGGCTTCAGCTTTCCTCTGGAAACTCCTATTGAACATTTTTCTGCATTAGTCAGTACCTAGGTGACAATAGGCCTCTTTTTTTGCCTGTGAACAATGAAAGTCAAGACAGTCACTCAACAGTAATAAGCAATAATTTGAATTCTTTTTGTTTAATGTACATGCCAGTAATGCCAATCAGCATGCAATAATATTAAATTTGTGGATTTTGCAAAGACAAAAAATTCTCCTGTCAGAAATGAAGATCACAAATGTTAAAAAGAATGACCTAAGGAGAACTGAGGCTTTAATTAAAAAAAAGCCAGATTTAGCAAACAATAAACTTGCCTTTCTGATACCCTCAGGACAGAGACAGACAGGGAGGGAGAAAGGGAGCACCTCCCGTTAGCTTGCCATTAGCACAAAGGAAAACAATTGCAGGGCTTAGGGAGGATTTAGCTTTAACAAATGCTTATCACAAAGTCATGTCACTGCACACTATTGTTCTGTATTTGGAATGAAATTAATTTCCAACTCCATATTAACCTTTTAGAGACCCTGCTTGGTGGAGGAATTTAATCCTTTGGATTTTGGTATGTCACCAGCAAAGGCCATTTCTAGATTTGGTGAGTTCGACAGCCTACTACCTGAAGAACACTTTATTAAAAGGAAAAAGAAAAAAAAAAAGAAAATCAGTTTCCTTCCATAATGGACAGCAGATATTTCAGAGCACTGAAAAGTTGAGTGTGTTGAATCAAATTGGTAAGAAAAACAAAATAAAAGGGGAAATCCTGTTTTTTCAATTCCCATAACATACTATTCCCCTGTGCTATAATTAATCCACTGATACTGCGACAGCACGCTTTCAAGCCATACGCTAGTATAATAAAAACTTTATTGTGATGGAGTAGGTGTTTTCCAGACTTATTGAAAAATACGTTTTTTGATGTGATCAAGAAAGACCATTCAGCTGGGTAACGGGAAACAATTCATAGCCTTACCATAGAGTAAGACAAAAGCGGTGATTTAGAGAGTAGTGAAAGCAGGAATTTCAGCACATGTGGGGAAGGCCATTTTCTGGTCTTTATTAGTCTTAGTGCAACAACTGTTTTTACTGGTCTCTGCAGGACTCTTTCCCTGCTGCATTCCAGGAGCCAAGAGGAGCCCTCTGGAAGTCAGACAAAATCTGCTGTCGCTGCCATATTAGGAATCAAACCGAGTAGCACAAGCCCCTGGCTGAGCAGAGATAAATCAACAGGCAACACGTTTGCCTTCCAGCCAAATGAATAAAGCAAAGTGACTGAGGAAACAAAATAAATAATAATTAAAACCCAAATCCCAAGCAGTAGGACTGACTGCTTCTTTATCTGTTTTTACTTTTATCATGATTCCTACTGAAGTGTAGCTGGAAAGTAGATTTGCAGATATGAGCAAACCCTGTTCCTTACATTTCTTTTTCGCTGCGGAGTGAAATAATCCCAAGATACATATCAGTGATCAGCTTCAAATGCTTTTAACACATCCTTTTTGGCTGGAAAGGCATCATTATACTGCAGTGGAGTCACTGTAAATTGCTCTCACTCTATTGACATAAATTCCAGTTTACAGCCGATCTGGCCCATCCACCAAGATTTCCCCTAATCATGGATGTAGTCACTCTTCCACTGATCAGCCTTGTAGTCCATAGGAAATCTCACCTGAAGTACAACTTTTGCTAATGATGCAGCTCTTTGGGGGGGGGGGGGGCCACGCAGAACACAGGACGCTTCCATGTATGTGCATGGATGTATTTTGAGCAATCTTTATTAGAGAGGGTCTGTAAGCTAACTAATCCATTATGCCATTGGTGAAAGGATGCAATTCCACGTAGACGTGATTGAAACCTATAGATTTTTTTATCTGCTGTGCATGAATGAGGGCCAGATCTGCAAGGCACGTCAGTGCGTAGCCTGTAAAACATGGGAATGCAGAAATAGGATGGCAGTCATGGCTTTCTACAGATTTGAGAAAAGAATAAAGCTGCAGTTTCCTAATTACATAGTGCTCACCCTCTAGCATACTGATCTCACTGTTATCTTTTCTCCTTTCTTGCTAAAGCATTGCAGCTGCATGCTGTTGTCAGCCCCAAGCATGTTGATTTTCTGAAAGCCAGTCTTAACTATTCAAATATCCACAAACTATATGAACATTAGCAAATAAAAACTGTGTACAATACAGCTGAAGCTACATCAAGATACTCCTATCCACCCCTAAAATCAAAGGAAGAAAAAACCAGAAGCTCGCAGGTTGTGACTGACACCAACCAGTGGTGGTTGAATCAGAAACGTACTTTTGTGGGGCGTCACACCATTAAGCGCTCATTGCCAGTGGGAGCCTGGAAACTGGACTCCACCCTGGGGCCTGGGAGAGCCCTTTGGTTAAAGGTAAGTTCAGACTGATTCACTCTGAAAGGCAATGTGGTGGCACCCAGAAGATGCAACGGGATAACTCGGCCTACAACCATCTTGCTGCTAATTTGAGTTCATTTTTCTTTTTCAGCTGGAGTCAACAAAGAGGTTGCATCCTGTTTTCTCAGTTATGTTTGTGGCTGATAAGAAAAGCTGGTGTGCTGGGTGGGAATTTAAGGGGAGTAGGGGACGGTGGGGTTTGAAGCCCTGTTCCCTTCCATTCCAGGTTATGGGACTTTCCCTCATCATCTATACTATTGGCTGAACAGAGACAAGCAGGGCAGAGTATTTACAGAAGACCCAACTTTGCATTAAGTTCACTAGATTTTCCTTCGCAAGACAGTTACTACATATTTTGTCATAGATATTGCTCACCTGTAGAGAAGTATTGTTAAGAGTTAGTGTCTAAGGAGTAACACAACATTTGCAGCAAAAGTTGCAGATTGCAGAGAAAAACAGTGAAAAGATGTGAAAAATACAGCTTTCACACTGCTACAATTTTCTGTCAATTAACTTTCCCTCAAATCATGTGGAATATAAACTCTGAGTCTTACTGGCACGCATTTGGTATCTTGATTAGATTTTCACAAAATAAAGGCTTAAAGTGCCTTTACAGCTTTAAAGTGAGCTCCGTTATGTAAATTTGCCTACAACACATCCTGCACTGCACCGCAGCATTTCAGATTTATTTTTCATAGCACCCCTCTCATTCTAACCATAGCAAATTCCAGACAGGACTGTAAGCAAAACCCACAGCAGCTTTTCAAAGGCTCTGCATTTTCCTGCTTCTCCTCGAATTATCAGCGCCTTTGTTTCATAAACTTTTGAACTTGCCATAAACATGTCTCAGTATGTTAAAGTATTGTCCTTCACCCAACCCCAGATTGAAAATACAGTAGATTACAAAAAGATTTGACGTTTATTTAAAAAAATACCCATGTACCCCAACTTTATATGTTTTACTTTTTGTAAGTAAAGAGGTGACTTTGCCAACCATTTCTAAAGGATTAAAAAGCCTGCTGTGTCATCTCATATATCTTCATTCAGTTTCTAACGCAGCCAGAGAGCACAAAGGCTGAGAGAAAACCTTTTATCATTTGCCGTTATCGACTGGGCCAGAATACAGTATTAGGTACCTTGGAAAATTTTAGCTAAAACTTCTTTGCTTTGAAAAATGGCTGATCCCTTAAGTGAAGGAAAGCAAGCAGTCTGACTTCAAAAAGGTTGCTATTATTATCCAGAAACCTAACACATTTTAGGAAAAATGTGCTGGGGGCACTTTAAATAACCTGTTTTCTAGTACATTGCTACAATAGTCCAAAAGTTTTTGGATGTTCTAAATCACTTTATACACTAGCAGGAAAGTTGCTTTGGGAGAGTTTTAGCTGCCTTCAGTGATAAGGTCTTATTTAAAAAAATATGGATCAGAAGGCAAAGGCAATTTAAAAAACTGTTGCTTCAATGAGAGTGAAAGTTAGTGTTTTGTCCTGAGGCTCTTTATCCAAGATGCAGCTGATCTTAACGTTATGGGTTTCCAGCAAAATGTAGGCAGAATCCTTTTCTCCTGACAGCCTCTTGCAACCACCAGTGCATCGTGGCGTTCACAAACTAGAAAGTCGGAAGTAAAGGCTGATACTAAACACCAGAGTACTGCCCAAACTAGGTGCCAAGAACTCTGCAAAACAATCATACAAAATTCTATACTTTCATATGTATTTTTGTAACTTTTATATATATAAAGTATTTCTAAAATCTTTTGACTTGCTTATGATTCCTGGGGTTAGGTTTGCCTTTCCATCTGTCTTGTCTGTCAGTATGGATCAGAATCTGGACCTCATTTTAAGGCATCAGTCTATTTATTGACCAGAGATAACCCACTAAGGACCTCTGGCATTGATATTCAAGCCAGCAACCAGCTCCTGTAAGTACTGTATCATTAGAGAGAAGCAAGATTGAAAATCAACTGTATGCAAACTTTAAGAATATTCACTGCTGCCAATTCTTGTGATTTTATCACAATCCCTGAAATACAGAGTATATTTCTCCACGCCTTAGTTTCTCAGCATTATGTTATCATGAGAGATTCTCAGCTTGCGTTTCAAATCAAAAATAACTTCTCTAACCCTCATGACTAGAAATAAAAGTCTGAAAGCATAGAATCCAAAGCTTCAAACAAACCAGGAATAATTTATTACTACTTAAAATCTATATATTTCTAAGCCAAGAGCAAAAATTTGGGAACCTGGGTTTGGCAATATCGCTACTGTCCTCTACTTGCCAACAGCATGCTCTAAAACTGAGCCACCTGTGACCTTTTCTCTTACGTCTTCTCTTAGTTCCCATTTCAACCACTGTCAACACACAGTGATAAAAGCTTTAAAAGCATCATCGGGAAGGCCTTTTACTTGTAGTTTTGCCTGACATTTCTCCCAGGAAATTTTCAGAACTGAGTGAAGTCAGAATCAGTCAAAATAGTCTTCGGAAAATTCTTGCTGGTCCCCACCTGGGAGCTAGGATGGTGGCATCACTAACATACCGAACTGAGTAAAACAGCAGAACAGACATGGAAAACTAACCGGAACTGTACTAGATGGTTCTCTATCAGGTCAGCATGAACTTGCCCACACAGGTGTTCTCACCATTTTGCTAAATATTTTTCTAACTACTGCAGTGCGTGTTACACTGTTTTTACTGTTGGGAGAAGATTTATCACTAAATTTCCTATAGCCCTCTTCCAGCTTTAAGTGTGATAGAAAACCCCTTTCTCAATTATTATTTAGGTTTTCTCCTGGGGAGAAAATAAAGCAATTTAGAAGACTAATCAGACAAAAGTAGGGTTTTGAAGTGCTGGACACAAAAAAACCTCCCTGCAGTTTCCGCAGCAAAATACCTGTGCCACATGATTCTCAGATGGTGCCTGTTTATTTTGCTTTGTTTCTGTCGAAAATCAAACTTTGAGCTGACAAGCATGGAAGAAGGGTGGCGAGCAAGAGGAATGGCTACAAGAGAGCACCGACTCACACTGTGTGACCAGCGGCTCCTCAGGCAGCTGGTCCCACAGTCATGAGGTGAGCAGCACCGGAGTTACACTCTTCCTCTGAATCACTCGGAAAGAATCTGCCCTTCTCCGCTGCTTAGAAAGGGAGATAAGGGGGGGAAAAAGGCTCCATCTACAGTTTAACTATTATCCTAAAGATTCTTGACTAGTCTGGCATCCCTCATCCTGACATGCAGCACTCATGGGACCTCTGCATTTTATCATGCTCAATTACAAACACCAGGTTTCTTGCCCCAGTTTGTTGACATGGACTAAAGACTTGGATCACCTTAGCCACATTTCTCCTGCTTTCTCTTTATGTCCTGACTGTAGAAGGTAACTATCTCATATCTGTTTATATTGTGCTCTATAAAATTGGATCCACCTCTTAGAGAGACTTTGGGGGAGCAGTAAATATCCAGGGCATCATTTTATTGCCTCAATTCATAGCACAGGACATCTGACTTCCATGGATGGTTGCCCATGACTGCAACCTGAATCAAGACATTTCCTTCCAGAATTCAGCGGACAAGCTCGCTTGTTCTTTATTTTTCATTGAATTTTATTGGTACATGTAAAAGGAAAGTGGGAACACTGTGACCAAACTGATCTTTTGCATACATGTGCACTATTTCACCAAATGATCACTTCATCAAGATAGTCTCTTCTGGCCAAGCTAAAGATGATCTTTTCGAAAGACACCAAACCGGATTTACAGACTTCAGGCTGCTCTGTTAGCTTATATTCTCTAAGTTGGTTTCACATGAAATCTCATGGGATAACTCTCCTGTTACTTAATCATCCATCCTCATTGCTCTGAGGTGCTTTGATAGAATTTAAAGAAATCCAGTAAACTCAAAAACCTCTTAATAGCTATGAATACCTCTGGGACCGATACAGTCTCTTCTTCCTTCATGTTCTGATTCTGGAAGTTTTAGCTTATGTAGTAGCATTTGCTAATGACTCGTTTTTCACCATTTCGCATTAAGAACTGAAAATAGCACAGTAACACCACTATTACAGAATACAAAAATTTGACTTAGTAATTGAGATCAATTATATAGTTTAACTACATTACGTAACAGCTTATAGTAGTATTCACAGCTATTACAAGCTACTCATGTCACCACAGATTCAGCTTGGTGCAATGACAGTTGCATTGCATTTGTGTGCCAAGGTTTTGGTAGTGGGGGGGCTACAGGGGTGACTTCTGTGAGAAGCTGCTAGAAGCTTCCCCTGTGTCCGACAGAGCCCGTGCCAGCCGGCTCCAAGGTGAACCCACCGCTGGCCGAGGCCGAGCCCATCAGTGATGGTGGTAGCGCCTCTGGGATAACAGATTTAAGAAGAGGGGAAAATAACCCCTGAGCAACAGAAACTGCAGCCAAAGAGAGGAGTGAGAACGTGTGAGAGCAACAGCCCTGCAGACCCCCAGGTCAGTGCGGAAGGAGGGGCAGGAGGTGCTCCAGGTGCCGGAGCAGAGGTTCCCCTGCAGCCCACAGGGAAGACCCCAGTGAGGCAGGCTGGGCCCCTGCAGCCCGGGGAGGCCCACGCCGGAGCAGAT
>JAVKLA010000062.1:6488147-6534819 GCA_034782735.1 Sagittarius serpentarius | reverse complement strand
TTCTCATTATCCTACTCTGATTTGATTGGTAATAAATTAAACTAATTTCCCCAAGTCGAGTCTGTTTTGCCCATGACAGTAATTGGTGAGTGATCTCTCCCTGTCCTTATCTTGACCTATGAGCCTTTCGTTATATTTTCTCTCCTTTGTCCAGCTGAGGAGGAGGAGTGATAGAGCGGCTTTGCTGGGCACCTGGCGCCCAGCCAGGGTCAACCCACCACAACAGTACTGAATATATTCAGCTTTGTTTAAAGAAGGTAATTTCTCTCTTTCATCTGTTGACTGCAGTAGCTTTTTCAAAATAATAATTAGAAGAAGTACTGGACAGGTTCTCTCTACCTTTGTGGTGCTCTGTAGGTCTTCCAAAGAATTAGATGAAAACATGATTTAAGTCCTGGCGGAATTAATCAAATAGAACTGGAAGAACAGCAACCCATTCATACCCAGGCCCAGAGTCAATAAAACCAGTTGACTGGTTTCAAATGTGACGTTTCTTAAGAAGTGCAAGAGGCCAGCCAGCTAGTCTTTGCACCATCATTCCCCCTAGAATTTTTTTTTTTATCATTTAAAGGGCCCATGGAGTTGGGTGCCACAACCTGTTTCGCCTTTTCTTACCAAAAAACAGAGTGAGAGAGAGAGACAGAAAGAAGAGGTAGGGAAGGAGCATTGAACCTAATGGTTAAGAAGTTTGCCTGAAAGGTGGGTGAACGGGGTTGAAGCGCCTTGTGCAATGAATATTTAGTTATTTAGAAGAGTGGAATAATTTGGGCATGGTTACACTCTAGTAGCTAATATAACCTAGTGTAGATAGGGCTCCCCTGGGAAGGAGGAGATCTGGTTCCCCACTCCAAATGGAGTTTACCCTCTCCAAATGCCAAGTTTGAAACTCCTCCTGGCTGCACTCATTCTCAGGAGTATAAACCTTGGTACTAGCAAGTTTTGAGGAACTTAGCGTTTTGAGGAACCCAGAGGAGCACAAAACTAGCCCTTTTTCTAAACTGTTGTCTTGATTTCCTAAACACTTCTGTAAACATTGTTATTTTCATGCCATTCTTTCTTACAATGGAGACAAAAATTTCCTTTCCGCAGGCAGTGTTTGACAGTCCCCCTCTGGCATGATAAGTAACTGTGTTTTGCACAAACAAGGCATCCCAGATTGGATTTACTGGCGATTAAAAATGCCGCATACAAAAACTTAAACTGAGAAAGAAGAATTGTCCAAGCCTGCTGCAGATTGCCGTTATGGCAGAGCAAGCACACGGGCGGTGCGCAAGAGGTGAGCCAGTGGGATTTTTGTTTGACTAACAGCTCTGCGTGACACACATAAAGTAAATGCAGGCACAATTATAGCTTTTATGGTCATGGAAACACAATTCCCCAGCTAGTGCTCAATAGACAAAGACTGCTGATCAGTGAAAATTATGTGGCGCTCCCTCGCAAAGGAAGAATAAGGACCACACTGTGTTACATATTTAGATGCTAGCCAGCACCCTGCTAGGTCTCAAGCCCAGGCTCAGTCCCCATGCCACTAAAACCAATTGTGCTGCCCAAGGCTGCCTTTGAAGCAACCCCAGTGAGAAACTGATTCTAACAAAGCAAAGACAAGGAGGCACTTCAAACAACATCAGATAATTTAAAACTGCGCACAGCTCCCTGCTAGAATAAATGGGCACATCACCGTCGTTGGTGAAATTTTATCTGTTCAGATAAGCAGAGAATTAGGCCAATAATGCCCTACCAGACTAAATTATGTAACTACTTACCTGTAAAGGTTACTTTTGTTTTCTTTGTAATGGAATTATATCCACAAAACCAGTTATTTAGCCACTTGGTTATAAAACCATGTAGAACACCACAATTTCTATCATCAGTTTATGATTGTCTTTCATTATTATTAATTCCAATAGTGCTATATAGTGATAACGAATCACAACAGGGGCACTGCTTCAGATATCGTAGCGCAGTATATCCACCAGACCAGAACAACTACCTGCTGCATTAGGATAATTCTGATATGCTTTGTCTTTTTCCCTGCAATTTTTTTTGTTCCCTGTTCATTTCCTCTGCTCTCAGCTTCCTAATACAAGCAAAAGCAATGATAATATTTTCCTCTTTGATAAAAGCCCCAGTGACATCTCAATTTATTTTTGAATCACTCTGCCTGTTTCAATTCAGATCAATAGTCAGGTCCACTAGACACAGCCAGACCAGCGAGTGAAAAGGCATACGTGTTGCAACTTGAAAAGTCGACCCTAAACACACCATCCAACATCTAAAATATCAGGAGCACTCCTTGAACAAGTGACATGACACACCTGGTTGTTCAAAATAATAGGATTACTCTTTTTTTAGACCTGGTCTCACTGCTTTGCATCTCGCTAAATTATTTACATCTGTGCTGAATGAGTATAGAGACATGCCTTTACAGTCTGGTAGTGCTCTACATCATCTTTCACACACAGCTACATGATTGAACAAGTCTTTCGTTGAACTAGAAAATCAGGTTCACGCTCATCCCCAGACCAATTCCCTAATAATGATTTTTCCATTTTGCAATCTGAAGTTCAATTTAAGGTCTGAGGAGAGATGAAAACTATTTTCCCTCATGAGAATTTCTCTTGTTCAGATCTAAACATCAACAAAGTATATGTTAGGAATGTACTGTCTTCATTTATATGTGAATAACTTTTTACTTGTTCCTTCTTTCTTTCTCTCCTGAGGAGGATAGTCCATGTTCCCTTCCGGCATCCAAAAACCCTGCCTTATCTTGCACCAGGGAAGTCCTTTACTGTTGAGACTGTAACCTCTTTTTTTGCAATCTACTGCTCATGAATATTAAGCATGATAGATGCTTGCACACACTTTTCAGACCCTTACAGCATCAGCTTCAAGTCCGTAAGAAGGCTGCTTAGGTCTAAAGTCAGTACCAATTTCCAAAAGGATACAATCTACGGATATGTATCTCCTTCAGTATGTAAGATACACTGCAAATGCACACTATGCACAGAGAAAGGCACTCTGCCTCACTTTACTGTTGCAGGCATTTTTTGGAAATTTTATGGCATCTTGTCTTTGCAAGGGAATCTGCTAATACGTTACTGACTGAATTTCATAGAGTCCTGATTTTCTTAGCACAATCTATCAGAAATAATGCTCATACAACTATGATCATAAAATGCTAAATTAATAAAATATGTTCTACGAACATTGTTTCATTTCTCAAGTACTTAAGGATGCTGAAATTGAACTTTATCATAATATTCAAAAGAGCCCTTGCCTTCAGCAGAAACAAAGAAAAAAAATACTAGTGGTTGTTTTCTACACTTCCACAATATGTTGGTTACAGCAAAATGAGCATTTTCATAGCCATTTAAAATACTTAAGTGGGGCACAGTATGATAACATTTTTCAAATGGTTAAAATACTTGTTAGTTCATGAGGGTTCTCAACGCCAGAGCACGAGTCCAAAGACTGTTGTCATCTCAGTTGTTCTTGTGCTCCGCTACCCTGCTAGCCTCAGCTAGCTCCCATACGTAGACTCCGGTTGTTGCCTTGCATTTTCTAATGTATTTTGCACTCCCAGGTGGGCAGGCTAGGATCTGCTTGGCACAACAAGCAGAGCAGCCTGAACAAAAAGAATCTTCAGCTATTTCCTAATCTCATTGCTCTTAGTCATGTAATAATACAAAATTCTTATTCTCTGTACTTGGAGGTTAAGTAAAGATTGCGATAATTCTAAAAGAGGAAGCCTTTCCCTTCTCTTGGAAATCTTACCCATGTATAGAAAATATTGAAAAGAGCCCTTTTTTAGCTGTTGGCCATCTTCTGGATATATTTGTTAGAACTAATGACCTGTGGATTTTGTCTTTTTCTATTTTTTTTTTTTTTTTTTCATTTTCAAATTACTAGCACCAAGCTCTCAAGTTTTCCTTGCATAGGACTAGAAAAAGTGTTTTTCCCTTGTTTTCAAGATTCTTCTTTTGCAGCATATGATTAGCAGGAACAATGCTCTGTTCAAACTGATGTTCAGAAATTTGCTTGGAGGCTCATTTTGAGACTGATACAATTCTAGAAAGGGATTGCATATATTTTAGCATCAGTCATTCACATGCAGAAATACCTTTTTCATTAGGTTTCTTTCAGTAGGTTTCATTTTCTAGGCACACACAAACAGAATAAGAGATGTGCCCCACCCCAAACAGCCAGCAATACAAATACAGCCTAAGACTACGAATGTTCTATATATATATACACACCATTTTTCTTCCATTGCACAAACTACAATCAGAACATCAGTTTAGATAATTTCTCTGAAAATATTCAACAATATGCAATTTTTTCTTTAGTGGTGGAATAAATAAAATCTAGTAATTAGCAACACTCTACCACAAGTAAAACAGGTAGGTAGAAAGGACAAAAAAAATCGAGGTAAGCAATCCTCTTCCTTTAAACCAGACACAAAAATGCATACTGCCTTTTTTTCATCTGATTGATACTTGTACTAGCACAGCAATATTTACATAACATAAAAGTCAGAATTTACTCACAGCTGGAGGCTAGTATTCACAACACTGCTAGTTTACCATCATAAACTCTACAGTCTAACCGAGTTGGAGCCTGATCATGACAAAGACTACTGTGCACAAATAAACAGTTACAACATGATTGCTGTATTTAAGAATTATAGGATAAACTGTCAGGATCATGTTGACTACTATTGCATTGCAGATTTTGTTTTTTTGTGTAAGGAAGACAAGATGTTTTATTTTGCATTCTTGAACAAAAGCATTCATTAGTAGCTCTTGGAGTTATGCTTAGCTTAATCCAAGTTGGGCATGCAATATCCCTGTTTCAAACTGTTCATAAATCACTTTCTGAGGATAAGATTCTGTTATAAGAGGAGAACAGCCAAACAATATTTCAGAATTTTGGTATTAAACACCCTCTACACAAACAAAATAATAAAAATATTGCCTGCATAAGTCAGAAGAATCTCATTTAAGTGTATCAGATAAAAAGCAACACATTCCTTTCACACATGGAATGAAAACAGAATAAACATGATAAAGGTATTTGTTACTCTTCCAATTCTGTGATGGTACTCTACAGTGGGGTATATTAAACTAGTACTATAAAAGGTGGGTATAAAGTCCTTCAAAATAAAAGTATTTTTACGTAAAAATTTTGTTTTATTCTTTCATTCACAAGGTAATTTGTAAAGCGATAAAAATAGGATTCATCCAAAGTAACTGAATTGTGTATAAACTGGCATCATTACTGGAGAAGCCATAAAAATGAGAAAAGAAGGAAAACATGCAAAAAGCATTACAAAAATGGTTTGCACAAATTTTCATAAAGCATGCCACCTAGCCAAAATAGATGAGAAAGCAGTTGCAGTTTCTAGCAACAGGCAATGGTTTTCTTAGTCTGCTTATAAATACCTGAAATCAGCCACAGTGCAACTTTCTATCAGATGCAAGTTACTGTTGCTCAGAGAAGTAGCACGCTTCCAGTATAAGCCTAATAAGTTACTGAGCTATGGAGCAGTTTAATTTTCTCTACCTCGAAACCAATCCTGTTGTTTATAACAGAAGACACGACCATGTGGAACCATTTTTTTAATGTTGGATAATGGTACAGTATGATACCAAGTACACAGGTATATAGATGTGATTTTTGGTACTGTTTGCTTCCGATCCACGAGGCTCAAGCATCCATGGACCAGTGACATTGGATTTCTGAACATTACTATGAAGTATGACACAAATCTGACATAAATCTTATTGTCCTCTCGTAATATAGCCACAGTCTTCATTTTTTTTAATCCTAAATCAGAAATTTCCAGTTGTTCAGCTGAAATACCGTCAATACTTGACAACCTAAAAGATTGTCACTTAACAGAGAACTCTGCGTTCACATTTATTAATTCGATGTATATATATACTGACCCCATACACATGCATATGCCTTGTAGGACTGGCCATATATGATGCAGAATGCTAATTTAATATTGTACAGGAGGACCGTTTATTCATTGCTTCCAGGGTGTCTCAGTTCTAAGAACTACGGATTATTCTGATTTGGAAATGGCGTAGGAGTGAGGGAGGATGACACCTGTTCAGTACCACTCCTGCAGGAGCATTACTCCCACACAAGGGATTTGCATAGTAATAGAAAAGCAGTATCTGCAGGTTTTTATTTACTACATAAATAGCTGTACACTATAGATTATTGACCAAAGCACTGGGCATAACAAACTGGAACCCACGTCTCTGCTCCCATCTTTCTTTGTCCTAACTATGAATTCCAGTTGCAGTTCTTCTACCATTATTTTTCTACCATACTCACTCTTTCATGTTCACTTCTATTATTATTACAACAACAATGGGTATGTTGCTGTATACATATTCCAAAAAATCTTACACGTTACATGATTAATCATTTAAATCACAAAATGATCAGCTTCACAGTACTGTTCCTATTACCCACGTGAAGCTGTATGTATTCTCAAGTACCCATGACAGACCAAAACACTGTCCCTGCAGTGTAAATTTCCTTAGATATATCTAGCATGATTCAGTGACATTTGGCCAACTGAAAAGTTTTTTAGAAATATTTTCTAGGTGCCTGTTTGGCTGATGCCCTTTTCTGCTACTGAGTGATTCATAGCTTCCTACCTCTGAGAATCAATTCAGCAGAAATTGCTGTTGCTTTTCTATATCAAAAAGATAGGATTGCAACTGATTTCTCTGGAAAATGCAAACCCAGTTTACACAATTTCAAAAAGTAGTGGCACTATCTACTCTTAAAAGGATATAGTTATTTTAAATCTAAACTTACCCTAAGGCAAAGGACTCCCTCCCCCAAATAAATGGCCATCTTGCATACTCAGATCAATAGCAGCTCCAATGCTTTCAGCTCAAACCAGCCAAGGTCTTTAGACAGGACTGCAGCTTTGCAGAATAAAAATCAACCAGAGAGATAGAAAGCCATTCTGCAGTTTGGGGAGTGTCTGGATTGAACCCTCCAGGAAATCTACTGCTCAGCAGCCTGGACTCCAAGGTCTTCTGTACATGCCCTCTGGGAGGGAAGGGACTTGGGCAAAGGCTGCAGGAACTGCACGCCATCCTTCTTGTTACTCCTTTTCCTGTGGGCTTACAGAGCTCTTCTTATTGCTGGACTACAAAGCACATTCATCGTATGACTGCAATATTTTCTGTCCACAGCATGTGAACAGATAGGAAGGGGATACCAGCTCTTTGGTCATGTGGTGAACACATTTTCAGCTGCATGATGGGAGAAAGACTGGAGAATTTAAGCCCTGCTGTGCTCCCATACCAGGTGAATAGTTCCTCGTTGTTGCTTTAAATTATAGACTTCAAGCTTTTTGGAAGAGCAGTGAATATGCAAAAGCTGCAATGCAGTTATTTCTTAGTTTCCTGTCTATTTTTGTATTTCACTTTCTAAATTATCTTGTTACATAAAATGAGATTATTCTCACCCACTATTCAGCATCCTTAATTTCATGTCTGTTTTTTTTCCCCACTTATTACTAAATCTTCTCTCAACATAATTTTGCCTTTTTTGTAACTTCGGGCTGTTTTATTTTGGGGACCTTCAAATACATCATTAATCTTGTGAATGATTTCAGTTCTCCCTAAAGCTTTCCTATATTATTCATTTTACTCAGCTTAAATATTTTGGCTGATTTCAAAGAGTTAACAACTAACAGCTCGTACTGCTATACCGAGTATTCTTTTCCATGCGTGTGCATCCATTTGCTCCATGCTTCTGCATAACTAATAATGCACGTCTAAAAATATATGGATTTGAGATTAATCCAATCGATCTATTTATGTAAACCAATCAATCTGTTAATGTTTAAATATGTTTGTATGTTGTTATAGCATTTGGGTACCTCCTATGACTAAATCTAGTGCTATATTAATAATACCTACAGAGAATTGCCAGGCCCCATTACTTGTGTGGTGCTGCTGTCACTAAACTGAGTAAATAGCCCGTCTGTATTGCAGTACAGAGAGTGGAGACGATGTATTGTAATGCAGATCCTGGTCCTTTGCATTAGCATAGCAGCGGAGTGTATGAAGCATTCACACTGCGCTAACTTAAAAGAATCGACTTCATTCCCATGTAATACAAGACTAATAATTACACTGAAAAGCCTCCAATTAAAGCCCTATCTGAAAGCTTTCCAGAGCTGCAGAATCCCAAACAAGGAATGGTCAATGTCAAGCAAAAATTCAATTGAAAATAATTTGATAAAAACCTTAATTAAAAGTGTGTCAGAACAAATACACCTCACTTTATGTCCTGAAGCCCATTAAATTTCAATATGACAAAGTGCCACGGGGCACAAATGTCAGAGATTCAGTTCTGCTTTCTCCAAAGCCCTTTTTCGGCCTGTAAACTTCCCCTTTCGCATCCTGACTGGTCTCTGCAGCCAGCAGGAAAAGCGGCATCTCAGAAAACTTATCCCCAAAACACCCAAGACCGCCGCTAGCCTCTCGGAGGTGGCAGCCAACAGAGGCAAGTATTACTTGTTCCCAGCTCCCAACATACAGAATGTGCTACCAGTACCATTTGCATCAGCTGTCAGCTTCTGGGCAGCTGGCGAAGATAAACAGCAATAATAGTACTGGCCTTCAGTCCTCTCTGCATTGAGATTTGATGTGCACACGAGCGACCAACCGTAGCCGGCTGGCCACTGAAACCGGCCCTGGTTCTGCTCCAGATCGAAAGGAGACCAACCTTAAATTTAACCAGCAACAACCAGGACAACTCCAAACTGACTTGAAAAGAGTGGACGCTACGCTCTCTCCTCCCCAAAGAGAAACAGAATAAATCCCTGCAAAATTCTTCACAAATTTCTCCCTACCAATAAGCTTCTTTTCTTATCTTGGCCTTATCTTAGACAGGACACACTTTTTCAGGCCTATGTTTCGGTTACTGAGGAGGAAGACAGGAGGATCACAGAACCTATTTGCAAAATATATGCTGCAAAAAACTCAGGCCATGACAGCCACAATGTAAAAAAAAAGAAAAGAAAAAAAAGAAAAAACAATCAAACAAAGAAAAGAGCAAATAGGTTTTTATTCAGTTATTGCTCAAAATTAATAGACTAACACAACTGAAGAGCACTGGCATTTCCATAACTGATATTTTTTGCAAATATAGGGGGTATCTTGGTAATTTTTTGATAGCAAAGTATTGAATAATACAGTTCCCTATCATAAAATCTACCAGAGATGGAACCTCCAAACCAGTGGCAAAACGCTCCAAGAAGAAACCCCAAAATCATTATAGCACTATACAATTACTTTATGATTTTATCAGTGTGTGTGTCAGCAGAAGCAAGAAAGAGACTGCTCTTCACAGAGACAATTCTATCACAACAAGGCTTACAAAGATATTAATGTAAAAGCTTCTCATTGTCTGAAAATCCTTTGCCATGGCAACTTAAAATCAGCTGCTTCCAAGTGATTTTAAAGCTTAACCATCTCTCCTAACCCTTGAGCTTCAGACCTGGTATTTCAACCACAACTATTAAATCTTCCAAACAGGTGTATACATTATCTCTACAAAGACCTGCATGATGAGCAGGTTCCATTTACCCTACAGACACAAGTAATCATTTGGGGTCTCACACATGACAGAAATTATTGTATCAGGAATCCTGTATTCAAATCACTCAAACTTACACACGCGCTCTCAGAATGGCTGGGGCCCTGAGATGTTTTTTGCATTACAACAAAGCTGCTTTTCACCAAACTGTATTTTTGTGCTGCTTTGTACTTGTTGACAGCATCGATCCTCTTATCATCTTCAAGGATATCTGATAAGAATTATCTGATTCAATGGGAACTTGAGACAGTTTCAGCTACAGAAGTACCAAAATTTGCTTTGAAATCTACTGATGCTCCTCCAGTCAGTCAGTGAGACTGAGTATGCAGGTAAGTTGGAAAAAAATCTGTTACAAATTTGAACTGGAGAAGCGTGAACCTCAATTTCTGTAAATATAAACAACTGCAGAGTACATTTTCAGCTGTGAGTTTTTAAACTGTGTTGGGCTAACGGTTCTCAGGCTTGCGTACCACAAGCAGAGAATGTAAACAAGTTAACCCCCCTGAAAAAATACCCAACTCTAAGCATTTCATAAGGAGCGCTTACCATTTCCTGTTCATCCATTATATTCCTGATTCACGCTCAGGTGATGGCAAGGAAGAAGAATATTTAAAATTCTGCTATGCGGCTTTTGGGGTAATGTTTTTAAGGGCATGAGCATGATCAAACTGACTGGAGATCTTAAGTACAGTCATGGTACAAATAATATACAGCAGTCTCAGGGAAGAAGGGGATCTGAGCACAGATGGAAGGAGGAGGGAAAAAACCAGGAAATTCAAGACTGACTGACTATTACTGCCACAGAAATACCCCAACCCTTTCAGCTGGACATTGGCTCTATACAATAAGGGGCAGTCCTGTCCCACTCTGGAGATGATATGAGTGTGAACAAAGGCATAAAGAAATGCCCTCCAAGGTCAAACTTAGCCAAATACCTTTACATATTGTCAAACAACAAGTTACTAGCAAATCTGAGAAGAGTTAACCATAAGGCTCAAAGTAGCATTTAAGTGCATACAGAACAACACTGGCACATCCTGGGTACCAAAAAGAGTAAATGTAAAGACCTTACACATGCATGTGAGAGGACATAGCTGTCAGTGTTTTCTGGAAAAATATTTTTTTCTAAGTGTCCAACATCACATCACTGCACCTCCCACAGAACATGTTCATTTGGTCTTCCAACAAGTGGAGATGCCCTCGCTCTCCTAAACATTTAGGGATATGGAAAATTGCACACTTCAGATCCCTCTGGGATGCACTTTGGTTGCCTCAGCTCATGCTTAGCACAGAGACAGACTGCGAGGTTGTGAGAGAGCTCTGCACAAAGCACAGCCTTTGCATGCTCGGTAAAAAATGTCACTGTGCCTGGAAACAGACAAGGTGGTTCTGAGGACTAGGTTTTCATGAGCAGAACATGCACCAGGGAAGCAGGAACCCCAGTCTTGTTCCTACTCAACATGAGGGAATTTAATCCTCCACCTCGTCTGAGCATTTCCTATCCACCAGGTTATAGTCTTGGCTGGGGGTTAGGAAATTAAACCCTTTTCTGAAATCTGGAGAAGAGTAAGTGAGAAGGAAAGGCTCCTGGGACAAGAAGGACATGCGGCAGGAAATGTCTTGACTTTGCAAACCACTGGTTAGGACACGCAGGTGGATGATGACAGATGGACTCTAATTTATGAGATTTTACTCATACAAACATTTTACATTAGAAAGTTATGAGTTAAAGCCCACCTACAAAGCATACACTGAAGTGGGAACCAGAAAGTAAGATTTCTCCAAAGGTTCAGAGCAGAAGCTACTACTATATTAGTCATGTTCCCATGCCGCTCATATCTCCACTGCCTCATGCAACTGCATTTGCAGAGCCATTTGGAATACTAATGCTGAGAGAGCCCCTGAGAAATGCTAGAGGTACTTCTCACACAAATACAATTGAACTTTTTCTCTTTTCGTTCTGTTTTGATGCCTTCGAAAGTCAAGAGTACTTAGTAGTCTAAGCTCTCCTTTAAATATTTTTATCACCTAGCAGTTATGGTTCACTGACATCCAGGAATCAGCTTTTGGACAAAAGAGCTCAAGGGAATGAGTAATATGCACGTTTTTCTTCTGAGTGCTTCTTTTCAAATTTGGCTATTCAAGTCACCTGACAGACGGTTAAATTCACATGCACTCTGTCATTTCCCTTTTAACTGCACATCTAAGAGACTAAGGTAAGCATTAGCTTAAGCCCTAACTATCTGTGAAGCCTCGAGTATTAGAAAGTATTTTTTAAGTCCTCTAATTCACTGAAAAAAACATTAGCAGCTTCTCTCTGCTGTCAGAGCCGTGCAAAAGAGTTTTGATGTAACTGAGACACCAACCTTCTGCTTTGCAGTTCATAAAGGCTTGGCCCTAGAACTGCTGATTCAGTGAAAATTTGGTCTCTGTGACTGACTGAATCAGGAAAAGTTGGTAAAAGTACAGTTTACAATTTATTGTAAAACCCTAAATATGGATGGGATTTTCAAAAGTACATAGCTAAGCACCTTTCAGAGAACTAGTGAAAATCCCCTCTGACTTCTAATTCTGCATCTCAAGACACATAAATGACTTCAAAAATATGGCCAAATTTCTACACCCCTGTTTTTAAAAATTGCTGTAAAATTCACTATTTCACTTAGTGATTTTCTTCCACAGTTAAGTGCAAAGTTGTTTATATATGGTTATTCATTTTGTCTGTTAAAAACAATCTGCCTCACAAAAATAACTGAATGCCACTTTTTCGCATATACAAGAGGACAAATAAAGATGTACCAATGGTCTATCCATGCTCGGAAAAGAAAGAAATCCAAAACTCCTGTCACCCACTGGAGTTCCAATCCATGAATTGTCTTTATTTGAAATAAAAATGTTAGCAGAAGTTCCTGATCATTTTAGGAAAGATTGTCTTGCCCTTCATTGCCTTAATTTATTAATATGTTATCTATTGAGCTTCCTGCCCGTAACAGAGCATAACTGGAGGTCTGATGTACTATATGCTGTCAAATCTGTTGATGTAAAGTTTGAAAATACACATTTGAACCAATTTTAATGCTTCAGCTTACCAGGACTTTGGAGAGGAAAAGGCAAGCTTTATGTGGATTTAGTGTGGCTGTTGAAAATCTTGTGCTGTTCTACAGCGGTCTGTGTTTTATGACCGTTGCCAAAACGGTGATGTGACTGTGTTAGCTTGCCTGGTCTTCCATGATGCATAGATGGCAACTCTCAGCGTCTTCTATGAACACAAAATTTTTGCTTTCCTGGCAGCCTGCATGCAATTTCTTTCAAATACTTTTCACTGTAATTATTTAGGGTTTTTTTTCCATCTTGCCGAGTATCTTTATTTATCATGCCAACCTGATTAAGTTATTAAGTGATTTACTGTTTCTTATATGCCTTATTTCTTTCATTCTGATTAGTCTGTGAGACACTCTCTAATTTCTGTGCTTTTTCTCTTTAGTATGGCTTGCAGATCATTTAGGAGTATGTGCTATTCAGACTATTTTATTATCTCCATGTAAAATTCACATAGAAATTGCTGACAAGAAATAAAAAACACAGACAATGATAGGCAATGTTCCTTGTTTCCTAGAGGCAAAAAGGTGGCGTTCATTTGTGCACAAGCAGAACAAACATCCATTCAACACGGAGTACTCCTGCAATAGCCAAAGCCTTTACTAATTCTGTGGCCATATAGATGTTTAAACAAAACAGCATTAGACAGTCCAAAATCTGAGTTCTATCACCCTTTACATGGTAAAATAGAAGCTTCACCTGATGGAAATCAGTGGGACAATCTGCAAATACATCTTATTGGTATGTTGTGGAACGGCAAAATCTAACTCTGGGTGTTACAGCCAGTTTTCAGTTCTTAAGATATGCAGGCAATTTGAGAGACAGGGAGGAAAATAAACATTCAGTGTACATGGAAAGACAAAACTGGCAGATGGAGAAGATAGCTTTTATGCTTCTGAGAATAAACAAAAATTAACAGAGAAAAACAAAGGTAAAAATATAAAACTGAGCATGAACGTTTTGCGTTTGACCAGAACGTTATCTTTCAATGAAACAACACTGGAATTAATACAGAACAGTATTGTACCATATGGATGCTTGGAACTCTGCCAGAAAAATTGCACCGTCTGTCCTTTCACCAAAAAATGGACTGAAATGCTACAGGAAGGCTACCATTCTTTTCAATATATACCAGACACGATCCTGACTAGCAAAACACACTTCTCAGTCCAGTAAGATTAGTAATGGTCCCGAGACAGCGCCTGTAACCAAGTCTGACCCAAAGATACTGAAGGACTGCTTAATTACTGCGTCATACTTCAGAAACTCAGGCCAGTGACATAAAATTTGATCACCATTAATGAGGAATTGACATTAATCATATTCAGAAGCAGCTTAGAGCTCTTCTCTCTTCTCTTTGGTTACAATATAACATTATTAACAAAATTTTAGACAAGAAGCCCAAGCTCCTCCACCTTTCTCATCAAGCTGAGTACAATAACTTTATTTTGTCTATAGATGGCAGCACTATCAATTTACTTACTTCACCCTGTTATCAAACACATGACAAACAACCATAAAGAGCACACAGAACACGCGCTTATACAATGCATCTCATTTAGTACGCCTGATTGCTATAATATAAATCAAACAAACAAAAAAAACCCCCCATTCCCCCAGAGTTCTTCACATTTGAAGCAGATTTCATGGAAATTTAACTCAATTTCAGGAATATAATTGAACTAACAATCTGTTCTCTCAGACAGGATGTCCCCTGCTTGATACTGTGCAGAGCTGGACAGATGCCAAAGCAGATTTGAATGTACCTCAAAGTGCTAGTGAAAAATGACTGGGCTTTTCTAAAAGCAAGATGCGTGTTCTAGATAGGTCAGGCAGCAGCACTCTGGCTGATGCTAGTCTTCCCTTGCATTTAACCTATCAGGATTCAAATAGGCTGGAATTGTAAACAAAGAGAAAACACAGCAAACAGCATGTAAACAAGAAAAGCCAAAGCGCTTATCCTGTGAACGCTCTGCAGAAAGGAAACCTGTATGCAAATGCACAGCAATGGAATGCCTGGGGACCGTGCTCTTTGCTGAAGTACGATGCCAACAAAGCCAAAATTTGTTTTCTAAAATCAGGGTATGACTTAGGTTATTCAGATTCAGGGTCTCCTATGCATGGAAAGCAATTAAAACTAGAGAGGAAGTAATGGAATGATTTGGAGCAGCTACCTAGATTTAAAAAAAACTATTCATTTGCCTTATCCAGAGATCAGAAAGAAAGAAAGAAAGAACACATGGCAAGAAAATGAGAATAGATTTATATATGAATCATCAAAGCACGTTTGTCACTGGATTTGCAATAAAACAAAGTACATTTTTTTTCTTTGGGTTCCCCAGGAAACACAGTGTAGGTAATCATTTTGTCTTCTTTGTGTCTAAGTACCAGCCTGTTGACTGACTGCCCCCTTTCCATACCTTTTTAGTATATTGGCCAGTGCAAATGAAACTTGACAGGATCACGCGCGTCTCAAGGGTATTAAATTCCTACAAGCTTTGTGAAAGCAGGCAGCCAGGTGGACTAGAGAGAGCCTACTAAGTATCCCTATATGAGGTGAAAGCTGCAACACAGTCTCACCTCTTATTACACACCAGAAAATACATGCATGGAAGAGATACTATGGATGTTCAAACTATGGAAGAAAGTTTCAATTGAAGCACGTATTTTATTAGACATGAGAATACCCAGTGACACTCCAAAATTTAAAGGAAATCACACCGTATAATTCCACTGCTCACAGGACTATATTTTAAATTACCAGAGGACTACTGCTGGCCTTGGGCTTTTGCCAACTCTTAACGCAATGGAACATTTCATCAGTGCAAAACCTACCTCAAGGCTGAAAAGCTATCAAGTCCATATCTCCTGCTACCTCATGGAACCTGAAGCTGAGGACCCTAACACTCAGACACTACAGCAATTGGTATTTCATAATATCGTAGACATATTAGTTACACAAAGGAAAGTATGCACTGGCATATGTGGAAAATTTGCTTGCCTGAATAGTTTTACTTATGAACAAATGATTGTCCATGCTTTGGTGTGGATTCTCTTGTACTACTCCATTTTGTTGTGAGAAGAATTCAAACCTTGATCAAAAAGATGCAATCCATGCCCAGATTAGACAAAAGCAACATCTATCTCATACTTGAGTCTATTTCTTGACTAATTCAGGTCAAAGAACTCAATCAATTTAGGAAGTCACTCACTTGCTCTCCCGCAGGGACTACTCAAACTACAAAGACTGAGCAGAGCAGCAGATGGAAAGATTGTACTTGCCAAGTGCTGGTTTCCCAACCAGAAGCCAGACAGTAACTTCCTGAAGTAGATGTTCCTCAGCAATGGGGCACTATGGATTGTCTCCAGGAATGGCTAAGACAGTCCCTGACTTCCACCGTCCACGAAGGAGTTTGGCCTGATACCCTTTAAGCTTGCTTAGCCGCAGTGAAAGTGACCTTGAATGACAACAGCAGAAACCTCTCCCAGAAACACCTTTGCTCCCACAGCTTTCTAGATTCAGATCCCAAATACCTTATTTGTAAAGTAACATGCACTTCTTTTTAATTAAAACATTCCCCCCTCTATTTTTTATCCATGAGGGAGCAGCCTAAATTAACTTAGCTCCCAACCAGCTGAAACAATTTGCAGCACAAGACTTGCTGATGCTGTCAGATCCTTACATAAGCATTTCTTCACATCCCACATAGCCAGGGCTCCTGAACTTCAAAACCCCGTTATGTTGCCTGCTCTCATAATCACTACTTTTAGCATCCCTCAAATGTTGACAAGCATGTGATGGTTTGCTGATGTGAAGCAACCGATATAGCTGAGTACTTCAGCTCAGCTTCCTGGAACTTACTGCAGGAACGCATCGCCTCACAACAATGTTGGAATGAGACCGGCCCTGGAGCCAGCTGCACTGCGAAGATTTCTGGAGAGGCTCAAACAGGATTTAAGATGCTTTCTCACTAGGGCTCAATCAGAACATTATCATATTCTCTTCACTGGAAAGGTGGATTTAACCTGCAGACCTGTATATGTAAAGGGTTCTGTGACACCACTGGGAATCTGAAGAAAAAGAGGTCCCAGGAATTGGGCTTGATAACGGAGATTAAACAGAACCCCTTACTTCTCTGACCTGAAGCAATTCCCACAGAGATGCTGCTGAGCTGCAGAGATTACATTTGGATCTTGAAATCCTCGCGTGTCATTACGTACAGGACAGGAATTAAAATTTGGTTCTGCCTCCTATTAGATCATGCACAGTTTTATAATGTATATCTGTATCTTTACTTGCTGTTCAACAAACTCAAATATGAGAGAAGTTATGTTGTGACAAAGCTGACAATACAGAGCTTACAAATCCTCCTTTCTGCCTTCACAAAAAAAAGTAGAAAAAAGCTCACCTTTGCAGTGGGTGGGATTCTTTATGACAGATTTCCTTTCAGGCACATGTGCACGGAAACCTTTAAATATTACCCATTGCACACTGGTCATTTGTGTTACATAACATTTGAATTTTGCAGTCAAATAAATAAGTTTATGTCTGTTGGCATGCATACTGGACAGATGCTATGTGATCTGTGCTTTATTTGTGTCTTTCCTTAATGAGAGTTATATATTTTACTATTCAGTAATTATTACATGAATATCTAATGTGATGGGATGCAGCAAGAAACCCCTGCACATAAATTACTTTGATTTAAAGACAGTAAAAAACGTTGCTATCTGTAAACTTGAAGACAGCTCAGCAGAAACAAATGGAATTCATGTGGGGAATGAGCAATAGCATATTCATCAACAAGACAGAAAAAAGATAGCTTAATAAACACAAGAGGAAGAAAAACTTTATCTCCTCCTATGGACTAGAGCCACTGCACTACCTACCATAAAATGTCAGGAGATGTTCCCTACATATTACCAGTTTTACTATTGCGTTGTGTTGGTGATAGATGCATCAGTTGAGAGAAACACATCTGGCACCATCTTATCAACAAGACTAGTACAATGGAGGAAAACCCCCCACAGTTTTCAGTTTAAAACCAATCCTACTCTTAAGGCGGGAAAAAAAAGAAGACCAGATTCCTCTCATCTTTAGCTTTGTAAAACAATTGCTTAGCACCTTAGGAGTCCTAGATAAACTAAAAATCTAAATAAAGGTGTTGCTTGCGTAGAAACTTCACTTATACCCGGACTTGTCTTCCCCTTCAATATGCCTGAAAGTTTCACAGAAGTGACACACACCCCCCTTACAAAACTATGCCTGAAGAGCTCAGTTATTCAGTTTATTACAAAGAAGATGCAGAGGCACCTTAATGATGATACAGAAGACCCTCATGAAGACAGGACACCTGCTGTGTTGACTTTCACAGCTAATAAACAAAAGCACAAGATACAGTAGCTAGGAATTAAACCCAGATAAATTCTCACCTCCACCACACACAAACTTCTTTACAGGGGAAAAGTGGTGTTTCTGGGCTTCAATTTTCCACCTTGCCGGCAGGTAATCTGCAGTTAATCAAACCCCGATGACTGACTCAACTAGAACAAGGTGGCTCTAAGGCAGCGTGGCCTGTGCTCGCGAGAAGAAACAGGGCCCAAATGCTGGCAGTAACAAGATTATATTTTTCTTCTGTTACCCCCAGAAGGGTAAAGGGACCTTTCTGAGGAGCTGCATCAATAGAAGAAAGGGCAGGACTTGACTTCCACCTTCAGTATAGAAAGGTTTTGGAAAATAAATTTTGGAATTGGCAACAGGAAAACTTCTTTTCCATCTTTGTTCAATGGTAAGTATCTTGTAGCTACCAGCACAGAGCTTCACTTGCCAAACATGTGAACAGATCTGAACAACTATCACCCATAAAGCATGTATGTAAAGTAATGATAACCGACAAAGACCTAGAAGCACCTGTTTTCCTGTCTCTCTCCTTACACTGGCGTATATACCTTCTCTGTCATCACAGGTGTATTTTCAGCACAGTGTATTAGAGGAGACATGCAGTTCCCTTCTCAGCATACAACCCCTGCTCCCTTCAAGCATAATTCAGGATCAGGATGAAGGGTCTAATTTGTGAAATGTTTCTTTCCATTGAGATGTGCACACAAAGGAGTTACACATTGGAAACAGAGTCAGGAGGCCGGTAAGAAGTAACCACACAAAGATCTAGCAGAACCTAATCATCTTTCTTGCCCACATGGGTTTAAACAAACAAAAAAAGACATGTGGGATTTAAAGTAATGTATAAACTTGACTTTAAAGTTGTTTCTATCTCTTCAGAAAGTCCTACAAGCTTCATCAAACTTCAACTGTGTAACAGTGCTAATAAAATGCTTATCATGCTATCTCATGCTGTCTTAAAAACCTGTATGACTTTACACAGTCCTGAAAAGGAAATACCCTCAATTATATGTTCCTCATTTTTGTGATCATTTAAGCACTGATCTAAACTGTATTTATAGAGATGAAAAAAGACACTTCCTTTTGAGTTCATCTTTTTTTTTTTCTTCAAACCCATTAAAAAGAAAGACATAGGCTGCAATTTTCAGAGAGTAAAAATAAATTAAACTTACTTGTCAGAGAACTGACTAATTTCCCTAAGGACTCCAGAAACTGTCTACAGTATTTCCACATCCATTTTTTACAGCCACTCGCATTGCTATGAAATTCTGGTAGAACTTGAAAACCTAAAGTATTAACCATCTCATTTTCATATGAGTAATTAACACATTGTGCTGGTTTTGGCTGGGATAATTTTCTTCATAGCAGCTAGTATGGGGCTGTGTTTTGTATTTGTGCTGAAAACAGCGCTGATAACACAGGGCTGTTTTTGTTACCGCTGAGCAGTGCCCACACAGAGCCGAGGCCTTCGCTGCTCCTCACCCCACCCCACCAACGAGGAGGCTGGGGGGATACAAGGAGTCGGGAGGGGACCCAGCCGGGACAGCTGACCCCAACTGACCCAAGGGATATCCCACACCATATGCTGTCATGCTCAGCATATAAAGCTGGGGGAAGTAGGAGGAAAGGGGGGAACATTCAGAGTGCTGGCGTTTGTTTTCCCAAGTCACTGTTACGCGTGATAGAGCCCAGCTCTCCTGGAGACAGCTGAGCACCTGCCTGCTCATGGGAAGCGGTGAATGAATTCCTTGTGTTGATTTGCTTGTGTGTGCGGCTTCTGCTTTGCCTATTAAACTGTCTTTATCTTAACCCACAAGTTTTCTCACTTTTATTCTTCTGATTCTCTCCCCATCCCACTGCAGGGGGGAGTGAGAGAGCTGCTGTGTGGGGCTGAGCTGCCGGCTGGGGTTAAACGACACACACACATCTTCACACTTGCTTTAGGACTGCATAACCAAATAAAAGCATACTGTAATTTAATCAGGAAGAAGCACACATACAAACACATATAACATGCATTATGTAGATGGCTATTCAAATAAAAGAATAAGAAGTCTTCCAGCTCTCTGTTTTGGGGAAGGGAGGTGGAGGGAAATCAACAGTCATGCCAGAAAATTATGACTACTGGCTGGCAGAGTCCACATAGCTGGGTGCTGACCTCCTGTACCTTTGGTCAGCATGTACAATTAAGGCGATGTACACATAAAATAAACTTTATTTCCTTTCTCAAATCAAGAAGCTGCTCAAACCCCTCCTGAGCCCAGGAGCTTTCTCCAGTGTTTGTCCTAAAGTTTCTGAGAGCAATGCCTACAGGTTTTGCGCAACTTCACTGGTAATCAGCAGACACAATCTCTTTTGCTTCATTTTAAGCACAGAAGGAAAAAAAGGGCAGAACAATTTGACTCTGCTTCTTTGCAGAAATCACCATATTTGATAGTTCATTTTATACAATATATTGTTGTGTGCAATAGCCTGTAGTATATGATTCAGTGGAAATTGTGTAATCACTCCCAAATGGACAATTACCTGACAGCTTCCTCTTAAGACTCTCCAAAATGCCCTGGAATATGAGACTCTATGTATCTTTTAACGTGGCTTCTGTGATGCATACATTGTAATTTGGAATATATTTTGATTTTGGAATTGCCTTCATCAGCTTTTAACTTGAGGAAAAAGGCGGTTTGATGTGGAAGGCTTGAGCTGGGATTAGAAGAAACAACTCCCTAAGACCTTATTTACCCATTGAAAGAGGACCATTTCAGACAAGACCCCCCTCCCTACTGCCTAGTCTTAGGGAAGATGTCACCAACTGGAATGTTCTTCCAGGCAGGAGAGAAAGATATTAACATGATGGAGATTTGGTGACCAATTCCATCACCACTGTAGGAGCCCACAGTGAATTAATTTACTGTGATGCTGTGAGACCACTTTGCAAGCGCTAGAAAGATGTATTGCTGCAGCCTTCTACTGTTGGAAGTTCTCCCAGTGTATTACAGTAGAAATACTGAGATATTAGATGTTATAAAAAACCTCACAGTAAGTAGAGATGTTAAAATATTTGTTGGTACTGATCTCTGTTGGATTCTTTAGGATTAGGCTAGTTGCAAATGCAGCTGTTGTGGTGGTGGTGTTTGTTGTTTATTTTTACTTTTGTCTTTTAATAAGGCTGTTTTCTTTCCCCTTAATATTACTGAGTTATGCTTACAATATGGCTTATAACAAGGCCATGGCACTAATGGTGTATTTCTCTTCCCATAATACTGTATTCATGTTAGCTAGCTTTTAAGCTTTCTTATGTTTTAATGAAGTTATTAAAGTGAATGCTCTGACTGCATAATTCATGAGCATTCACTGCCTTCAACAAGCTGATCTCTAAACTATTTTTAATTTTTCAATTCTTTTCTAAGACATCCAACCAAGCCTTCTGAATTTGAATGCAATATTTAAAATAAAAGTCTAATTGTAGAAAACTAGCATTGTTTCTGCTATAGTACCATTTGATCCCCAGAGATGTTTTTGATTTATAGTATTTGCTTGGCAGATACGAAGAGGTGCTGTGTGTTTTCTATTTGTCACTCATAAATATTGAGATTAGCTTTCACACAAAATGGACTGGATTACAGGCTGCTTTCTCTTCACGGCTGTATCTGCAGCTTTCTGCAGAAGGAAGAGCACATGGATCCAATAACAATCCTCCTCTTGCAGTTCTTCCTAAGCATTAATTTGGCGTAAACAGGTACAGTTTAGGGTCTGCTATAATATTTGCTACTTGGCAACAGTTCCTAAGGCAATACCTGAGCCCATGCCAGCTAGGGCATCTCCTCCCCACTGAAACTCCAGGTCTGATCGGGGGGAGTGGCGAGAGGCAGCAGTGCTGAGGAGATAAGGGGAGGGTACATTGCTTGCTACTAGGATACATTCCTGGTAACTAGATTCACTAAAAGCTAAGAACACTAAAATAATACACAGAGAACAAAACCACATTAGCTTTCACAGATTTTCAGAAGGAAAAAAAATTAATCCTGAAAAGATGATAAGCTATCTTAAGGCTTACACTTATTATCAGCTACTCAGAGATGACTTTTTGATACAAAACAAAGAAAAAAGGGCATTCAAGCCAAAGGGCCTGGGTAGCTAAACACCCATAACAACAGTCTGTCCAGGTGCCAGCCCCAGCTCCTTCTGAAGGTTCAGAGGCAAAATGCTTTTCAATGTATTCAGATAATTTATTTCAATGATTGGCTTGGTCAAAGCAGGGAAAGCTGTTGGAAGTTGAAATGAAAGCTTTTATTTCACGTTAGGAACAAAAATGAATACAAATGGAGGGTATGACTAAATAAATGGAAATCTATAGAATTGCCTGCATAAATGTGTATTATTGTTGGGGATTTTCCTACGTAATAAAAAGAAGCACCGTATTTATTGCATAGACCACATTTAGCTGCTAGTCAGATGTGCTGAGAGTTAAACAATCATTTTTTCCTTCAGCAAATAACTACAAATACAAAACAAGATTAAAATTAATTTAGATAGAAGTTTCATACTCATTTAAATCTGTATGTGAAATCACTACCACTTTGATTTAAACGAATATCTCATAGGGGAGCTGCAAATAATTCCTGCGAGCAGAATGAATTGTAAACCTGAATAAAGTACCGTGATTCATAGACAACCCTTGTGAACCAAACGGCATTACTACGCTGCATTGTGCCCTTATTGAGGAATTAGTCAGACTATTGTCTCTGTGGCCTGTTTGGAGAGATTAAACTGCAAACTGGTTTTGAAATCTTCCAATTTTGCAAATCATCTAAATGAAAAAAAAACAAACCAACCCAAACCCCAACACACTGACTTAGGAATCTAAGTTCCCTTGATTTGCTCTAAGACCTAAGCTTCTAAGTCTCAAAGACATTTTGGGTGAAGGATACCTGTAAAGCCATGTAACCGGAGTTTACCAAATTCAGACAAATAAAAATAATCTCCTTACAGCTTACATTCCTACATATCACCTGCCAGATGTCAGATTCATTAAAAATGCATTTGAATATAATTTAAATAATTAAAATGCCATTTTAAAACATGCATAATTGTTTGCCAGAGGCCCTTGCTCACTAGAAGTAATAATTTCCACTTGTTGTGGTGATGTGATGAGCTCAGGCTGAACAGTTGCAGTGTTTGAGCCAAGGTTTGCTTTAGTCACAGCCTGATGTTGCAATTAAGTTTAAGACCTGGGAGTTTATTGCTCAGATGGGTGATCTGGTTTTGTTACAAGGAGTCTAATGAATTTGATGATTAGTCTGTTGTCTTTTATTGTCTGTTTCCAAAGTAATTTGTGCTTGGCTTTTGACTGCTAATAAAATTTATGGAAAAGTTCAAAATGCTGGAGATAAAGGCTTCCCCCCGCCCCCCCCCAACTGTAGTAACCATTAAATCTGATATATACACTGACTAGCAGGATTAAGGTTTCACCAGTAGAAGCCCTGTAGAAAAGCTAGGAAAGGTAGTACTCTCAATCTACTTTGATTGGTTTCTTGCTTTTGCTAGGTACTTTTGTAACTGGGCTCTCTTACTGCACAACATAAATATACATGTTAAAAATCAAGCGTGTATTTAAGTCCAACGGACCACAATTACAGATTTAATAAATTTCTAAATAGAAGTTCAGAAGGCTACTGAGTCACAGTGACTGGTTCTTTATATTGGGACTAAAGGTAGCAACTGCTAAAGCTTTTCACATCGCTGAGGTGCAAAGGTATAGCAGATATTTACTAGCAGCAGTAATACTCCAGATGTGGAGAGAAGCAGCCGGAAGGAAACTGCAAGGTCATCTGCTGCTTGCTGCGAACGCTTGGCAGCACTATGTCAGACCTCCTGCAGGAGCCAGGGCCTTCCTTTGCCTTTCTGCAAGGCAGATAAGCTCCAGAGAGAGGCATAAAGGCTGGATGCAAGAGAAAGCAGAGCCCTTTCCAAATGTCGGTCTTCTGCTTTTCCAGCATCTTCTCCAAAATAGGAGAAGATAACAAAAAGACATATTCTAAACTCAAAAAACAGATACTTTTTGCCTGTTTTTGACAAATCCCTAAGATTTTTTTTTCCCCATCTGTGTCAACTACATAATTTTCACGTCTTGCTAATGGCTTTCCCTTGGTAACAGTAAGTGCTCTTGAGGTATACAGGTAACATTCAGTTTCAGATCGCATTTGATTGTTAACATTTTTCCAACTCCACTGCAACGCAAAACTTTCAGTTTTGCAAAACAAAAAGCCATTTTAGTAACTAGAGAAAATAACAAAACTAGTGGGGAAAGTGTTTGCTAATCGAGATAAAATCCTGTCACCTTCATTACCACTTTGCAGTACTGTACTTTGAGAGTAGGTATTATTTAGTGTGAATAATGACAACAGAATCTCAGCTTGATTTCAAAAGTTATTTCTGCATAATTTATTCAAAAGATAAATTCCCTAATGAAAAATACTGGATCCACTTTAAACTAACATTATTTCATCTATAATTACTGCCTCAGGAATACCATACTAACTGCCATTTATCACTGTCAGTGACTTTTGAGGTCCTGCTACAACCCTGGTATCCCATTGGGTTTGTTTGTCTCCGAGAGAACATCCTGTTTCTAGTTTGGCATGGCCCTAAAAAAGGAGAACAAAACCTGTCATCCCCTAGAAGTACATTTAAATGTCCTCTGCGTGCTTCAGCACATAGAGGAGAGTAAGCCCATTCATTTCCTTGTAGTTATTTCCAACACAATGCATTATATTTTCCATCTGAGATTTGTAGAAGGTCTTCAGTTCATTAGTGCTTCCCCTGCCCCTTTCTTTCTTTTCTTACGAGCTGAGTACCTACTACCCAGCACATTTCTCGCAAAGCTTGGAAAAGAATATAGATCTCTGGCTCATAGAGCCAGTCAAAAAACCCCACGCTTCCTCATCGCAAGAATCTAATCTTTCATTAGGAAACAATCAGGAAATAAATATGCCTAAGAACATTAACTTGCAATTTGTTCAGTATGAGTGTTAGGGAAACTGTTAGTGGTGTGTCCTAATCCAGTGTCCATTTTAGACAAGAAAAAGCTAGACTTGACTGAGGTAACGACTACAACAGTATTTCGATGTCTTTTATTGTGTCTGTTGCTGTGCAGTGGAAACCTTTAGAAGCAAGTAAAACAAAAAAAAAAAAGAGACTTTGTTTCCCCTCACTTTGTGAAGGTCCTCCTGTTATTGTTCATCAAAAGTGGTAAACAAAACCTTCAGGCTTGCTTTTAGCAGGTTCCCATTTCTCTGTGTATTTTGGATAGAAGTCTTACCTTGTGCTAAGGTTATAAGAAAATGAAAGCAAAACACCTTTTTCTTGCCACTCACTAGTTCAAAATCAGCAATTACATCATCTGTGTGTTAATGACAGCTGTAAATTTTTCAGTTCTAGAGCTTGCTGGAAATATCCTCATTCTTAATGGTCAGTAGAAACTGTCTCTTTTAAACAGAAGGTATGTAAAATGAAATTCTCCTGGAAAGACCTCTCCTTATAAAGCATCACATCATTTAATTTGGTCTCAGCTAATTGGCAGTTTAGACAGTAATTTGTGTCCAAATTCCAGACACAGCAGAGAACAGAAGCTTACGTGGAGCTCCACCAGGTCCCTGGGACACAGCCCTACCACAGAGACACAGCCCTGATGTCATGTGTGCTGACTGCACCCTCCCTTAGAGACGGCATACATTACCTCACTCACCGTGTGCGTAGCCTTACTACGAGGAAAGACTGCAAGGACTATCTGTAGGTACTGAGCATGTTGGAGACATCAACCTCACTGACGACGCAAGTGCAAGACTGTCATTTTGATTGCTGGTGTACATGCAAATGCAGAGCACTCCCAACTCTGCGCATGGAAGCAATCACGCCTGAGCCCTTCAAATGTAGAAACAATTATCCTAGCACCTCCACCAGCAGTCAGCATGGTGACCTGTGGTCACTTCCTCTATCATGTATTATGAGTAACATTGCAGGGAAATGCTCATGTTTTGTGAGATTAAACAGACAATAGGAATTGTAGTCAGATTTTCTCTTGCCTGAACAGTCTGTATTTATCTCCAGGCAACAGGAGAGAAGGAAAGTACAGAGAGCTTGCACTGTTATCTGACTGTTTAACTCTTCAGACCTTGTCTTGGAGTGGAATGCAATGTATAACAAAATTCCTTTTTTTAAGCTAGAATGAGTTCTGATATACTCGGTCATGCCGTAACTTTCAGAAAACACAAACTGCAATTTTCAGACAGTGAACAAGAGCCCTTACCTTCTGGACCAAGAGATCTCCAGTAGAAAATGAGTTGATTTTCTGCCTTTACAAGCCTGCAAAATCTACGAGCAGATTTTCATGCACGTACCTGACAGTCCACCGACATCCATCTTCTTCAGGTTCTTTGCCTCCAGAATGACGACAGTCAGTTTGCCAGCAGTAGGCACATAACGGAGGGAGAAGCAGATGTCACCCAGTTTTTCTTGCTGTGAAAGCAGACAAGACATAGTGTTATATTTCATTCATTTTTTGTACCTTTTAAAAAAGCAATTTTGAAAGCCCCACAGAAAATTAACAGAACTGCATCTCAAACTCCTACTGTTAAACAAAACATTCAAATGAACAATATGAGGTATCTGCCACAGGGTGCTCAGCTTAAATCCTTGATAAACTCAACTCCGTTGCAGCAGCTGGAGTCCACAGCAACTATCCTGTACGAAGTCAAATGACAAGATATCTGCAAAGCAAGTTATAATGCTCAGCATTTCACCCCTGACAATCAGGGTCCCACAAATACTGTTTGCCCTTTCAACCAAGTCATGATTGGTTTTTTTCCCAGGTACTGTTTCAGTGGAAATCAATTAACACATGCATACACAACTACTAGACTGTTTTCCGTGAAACAGTAACATGGGTCTTTCTTACCACACTTGGTCACAACAGCAAAAAGTGTAAAAACCACAAAGCACAAAACATTCAGTATAAACAAAGACTTGTGTCCTATGTGAGAGAGAAAAAAAATAATCCCTAAAATAAGAGGCAAATATAGGAAAGCACACAGTCCATCCCTGAAATCAGTCAGGAATGGCTGGAAGGATTTGGTTTTGCTTTCAGCCTCGCAGCCTATCATCTGGGATGCTGCCAAATGCAACCTTTTACTATGTATTGTTTAGTACCTTCCTAACAGTCCCAGCAAAGAGGGAAAGGCTGAATCATGTCCAGAATTACAGGAACTTTGTTTTAAAAGGAGGAATAATAGATTTGAACTTGCAGATATGAGAAAGAAAGAAAAAGAGGAGAATACTGCTTAGAAATGATCACTAGGATGATCCAAGCCGCTGTCCTCCTTCCTTTCAGGCACAACGGTATCTCTGGGAGGGTAACAAAGCTGCTTTTGAGACAAGAAGAATCAGGTTACACTGAACAGTCCAATAAAGCATTTCAGACAGCAATGTTTCTCTTTCAAAGACAGTAGTTCTTAAGGCCTATGTCTGTTTCCACAATTATCCTGGCAGTAGAGTATAAAGCATATTTCTATGAAGATACATCTCTTTGGTTCCAGTGTGTTGTTGGAATAAATTGGAAGGTTGGTTGCTGAAAATTTTTAGGGGTGTATCCAAGCTTTTAGTTAGGACACTAGGTAATTTTTTGCAGGAACTACGCACCTTTTCCCCGTACCACAAATGCAAAAAGAACATGGCAATTTACCAGGTTCAAAGAGCCAAAGGGAAAGAGGCAAAGTCAGAACCTTACCTAAAAAGCTGGGGGAACACTACTGAGAGCAACTAGATCACATACTCATGGATGTATTCACGGATATAGTGGCTATTTCCTAGAGAAAAGACAGACCATGTCCTAAGGACTTTACCATCCATGTAAAAGGAACCCAGAATGTTCCTTTCCAACTGGGAGCTCAAGCTTTCAAGTCATTTAAGAGAAACTGAACTTCATCCACTAAGTTAAATTTTCAGCATCAGTGGCACTTCTTCTCTCAATAGCTCTTACACACAATCCCTTTTTATCCAGGTTTGGATAAGCATCTGCAGTATATCCATCTGAAGGATGCACGCCAGATACTCAGCTATAGTTCAGAGTTTACACCTTCCTCCCTTATCAAGAGGTGCGTGGGCTTGTCTCAGAAGACTTTCATGGGGATGTGGGACTCTTTGTTGTTGCCAACAATGGACTGGAGCAGTATATATTAAGAGTGGCATCATGTAGTTATTGTTCCTTTTAATTTAAAAAAAAAAAACAAAAAACAAACGCTAAAAACTGCAACAATAATTCAATACCTATAAAGTGACAGACTCTGAAATGATTATTACAAGTCAGGAACAAGACCCAGGGATTGTAATAGACAGTTCCCTGCAAAACAGCAGCTCAGTGATCACCAGTGGTCAGGAAACACAGAGAACACACACAGTTATGCATAGTTCAGAAATGCTCAGAGACAACACAAAATAGCTTATGATGGTAAATGTCTGTATCATGTATAAAAACACTGTCAGAATGCACATGTGTCAGTATCTTGAAAACTCACTGTGTCCTCTCCACCTCAAAAAGGATATGGTAGAATTGGGAAAGATTCCAAGAAAAGCAGCAGGAATGATCAAAGATATGACACAGCTTCTGCAGAAGGAACAGCTAAGTAGATTAGAACTCTTCAGGCTGCAAAGAGGGTAGTTGGGGAGCAGTATCTTCGAGACCTCTATCTGACCCAGGAGGGCTATAATGATGTTATAACCTTGCTCAAAAGAACAGATGCTAATATCAGAAAAATTCCATTTTTAACTCATGTCTAGAATAACCTAAGGTGTCTTTCACAGCATGGACTGCACTGCATACACTGTTATAAATCCAGCATAGATTCAGATAATGGAGATACAGATTTCAGCTGTGCAATCTGCATAGCTCGTGCTCAGCTCTAACTGAGCCTGCAACGGCTCGGTGACAGCAAAACATGCTCCTCTCCCCTGACATTCACGTTTGGAAGTCCATATTGGCTAGGCTACTGGTGAAGTTGATCTATCACTTGCAGCTTGTTCAGAATGGAAGAAATCAATTGCTTATTGATTTGTGTTATCATGATCACAGCTCACCCAGCTACCCGGTGTTCTCTGCGGTTGCTGTTCTATTACATGGTAGACTTGGTTTAAATTAGCCTGGTTGATTCATAGGGCTCTGAATAAGACTGAAACAGGGTATATTCGAAAGCTCGTTTTACTCCCCCATCTTAGAAACATTCGTACTCACATATCAACCGACATTTAAGGGCTCCGCCCTCACCTCTAGATTCACTAGGCAGAGTTTTGGTTGTAGCAGCATGGGAACTCGTATTCCCTTGTATGCCTCAGAAATGTACCTCACTGACAGAATACCTGAACATCTATTTGGGAAGGTACTTTTAAATCAATACCATGCTTCTATTTGTTCCTCTGAGTGGAATTTTTTGTTTTCTTTTGTTTGGTTGGGATTTTTTGTTTGGTTGGCGTTGTTTGGTTTGGTGGGGTTTTTTGGGGGTTTTTTTTGTACTTGTGTTGAGACTAGACTGTGTCTAGTAAGCATAAAATGGTGTTAGGATTGTTGTTTCTGACCCGAGTGCTTCAGCAGAGGCTGGAGGAGGCACTTTACAAACACAGTTATTGCCACAGAGACCATCACCTCTCACTAGCCTTTCTCTATCTGTAATCACGTTATGCTTCTGTGCAAATACCGCAATTGTCTACACAGAAGAATAATTTTATGAGAGCATTTAATGCATTTTTAGCCTCTTTTAATGTAATTTTAGCTGCAGGAAGCACAAAGAAGCCAGCATCATGTAAACGGCCAGTTTTCCATAGATCACTAGCAAGCCATGGGAAATGGCAGCAGATGATGGGCTCACTCCAGTGAGTAACTTGAACAAACAGCATAGGTACCTCTTTAAATGCCTACAGAATCATGTTTAGTACTTTTCTGTTGGTATTAAAATCTGTATTAACTGCATTTCTTCAATATTTCTTGTACTTTTAACATTTTCTCTTTGCACGAATGCCACAAGTTTTCTATTCCTAAGCTGTTTTTTGGTTGTTCCCCCCCTCCCCCATTTAAAAAATATTTGTCAGGCAAAATACTGCAAGTGGCAGCACTGCAATGAAGCAACAAAAAGCAATCACTAGAGGTGTGGTTTGCAGAAGATAATTACAAACCCCTGCAGGGCTACAAGGTACAGATGAGTGCTGCTGGTATGGTGATTATCTCATGGAGGTGCCTTATTGTTATGAATTTCTTTCAGCCCTATGTATAAATAATTTATGTTAGTAAATTACTTTGATCTCTGATGGAAACTGTAAGTTAGTGTTAGAAACTTCCAAGTGGGAGGTTCATAGACATTAACCTATTCACGTATAATACCTAAACACCAAAAGACTCTCTCCATCTAAGCAACTTCATAACTTCATTACATTTAAAGAGGATGCAATGGAGCAGAACATAAATGACAGACAGTGCTGCTAACACTTCTTCAGCCTAAAAAAGGCTATTTGAAGTCCTGTTGAGAACCTGGACTTTTTAGAGACAACTCTAAGTGGCTCTTGCCCGTCTCATGTTTCTTTTTGTATTTGTCAGTAGTCATTTTTGCCTTGACAGTACAGTCTTGTAATGAGCTACAGAGAAAAATGCTATTTATGCAGATTACCCTCATTCGCACTGCAGAATCTCTAGCAGAGATATCTATCTTCTTAATACAAACGTTCTCCACATTTTTGTCCAAGATATTACCAGAAAGTTGATGCTTGCAGCTCTCTTGGTAAAACAATACCAAAATAATGAGCCACAGCACCATATGCTTTTTCCTAATTGGATTTAAGTCTCCAAAATAGTCAGCAGAGGAAGGATATAAACAGAGTGAGGTGGGTTTCCAACTTCAGTATCTGGTTTTGATTGCGGCTATTTGCATAAGCCTGAGAGAAACACAATAGGATATGCTCTATGGGTGAAGACCCAAAATACAATCTTCCACCAATCAATATTTACAATGGAAGCTCCCAATGCTCACCGTATAGTTTTCATACCAACTAAAGTGTTTCAAAGCATAAAGGTGGGTTAAAAGCTGAATTAGTCTTTCAAATTCAGGAAACCCAGGTAAACTGTGATGACAGAATCTCTAATCCTAATTCCCATATCCATGGGCTTCAGTTTTGAGGCCATCATATTCTGTCTACACATGGAGATCTCAAATCCAAGAAATTCCTTTTCTTGGCATGTAAACCATGAATATACCAAGCTGCAAAGCTGTCACAATAATACTAGCAACAGAGTCACATGGATGCAGAAACGGATGACACAGACTGGACACAACTTCAATTAAGCTACCATAGCAAGTGGGCAGAATTAGCAACCCATACACATAGCTGGGATCTACAATTAGAGTAATTGAATTTAAGTATTGCTCCTCCACACCCCCTAGTACAAATAGGGATCATACTGGGAAAAAGAAGTATTGGTTTGTTGGGCTCCCTTGTTTTCTTTAAACCTGAAATTTTATTGTCACAACAGCTGTCTTTAACACTACCAGCTTCAAAGGCATTGCATTTTTGATATATACATGGTTAAAGAACAAAGCAGAAAACTTCAAACCTGCGATAGGTATAATCAGGAAAGAAAGACCATCTTTTTCTCTTATGCTTGCGAATCAGGAACCAGATAACCCCACAATATGAAGACGATTCTGCCACAATTAGGCAGAGGAGTGGGAAGTGAGCAAGCAGCTCTTAAAACTCAGTTTGCATAAATAGGCTAGAAATAGATGGTGTGCAGCAGGGGAAGATAAAGAAGAACTGGAAAGAAAGAAAAGCTGGAGCTAATGTGTCAGCCCATTATTAGAGCCCATTTTGGAGGCTATAACATGCATGTGTATGCACACCAAGTACCACTGTACCCCAAAGTCTATGAATTACTTTTGAGATAAAGTACTGAGAGTGAATAGGAGAGGCAGAGCTCTCCCCAGCCTTTTCAATCAAAAGGTTGATTACAGAAGTAGCTATTTCAGACTTGCAAAATACTAACTATAAACCCAGTCAATATAAACTTAAGGACTTTAACAACTGAACCATTAATCTGACAAGCAGAATAATTCCTTTGCTGTCTAAAAGAATTTCATGCCCAAGGTCGGAGCAGCCATGCTGTTATACAGCTAGCAGTAAATAGGTGCTAAATGCCTCTGGAGAGAAGGAAGAACCTTCTAAATGACTGTACCTACGGCACTTTTGAAGATATTTTAAAACGATAAAATACGAACAAGTGCCCTACTGTGTGTTTCCTTATTCAAACATTAGTTTTTATTCGTAGGAATAACGCACTTGTCTTACGAAATGGAAGTACAGAGTGTCTGTGATCAAAAGTTTCTCCTGTTTGCTTTTACTAACATTATTTCAGAGGAGTCTTCACAGGTTATACCCTCTTCAAATGTGCAAACTTGGCCATAAAAGGAAGCTCCTGTTAATGCGAAGTGTTCAGTTACAAGGCACATAACAAGTAAATTAAGCAGCAAAGCAAAGTGAAATAAGTTACAGCAGGAGGTCTCAGGAGAAACAGAGGGTTCTTGAGGCAAAGATCCAAAGGGCTCGCTTCGCATGCTGTAAAAAAGCAACTAGCACTGACAACTGTCTAAAGAAGAGATGGAAAGGAGACTGATGCTAGGTGAACAGAGAACAGAAACAGAAGCAAAGGTCTATGAGGTAAGTTTTAAAAGGGAGAAGTTTTAGGGCAGACAGGGAACAATCTTTCAAATAAAGTGAATTTATTAAAGGTATCAGGAGGTGGTACCTGTAGGGATACAGTCATGGTGTAAAGTAGGAGTGAGGAAGAGCCAGAAGAAATGGTTTAATTGCATATTCCTTTTGACTGATTTCCCTACTACAGTCCTACTCTCTGACTCCATTGTGATACAACTTCTATATGCCAGCACTACTTTTTACCTTTGCTTAAAGGGAACAGACCTAGCAGGATCTTTCTGTGGAAATAAAAATCTACTTTTTTTTTTTCCTCTCTGAGCAGCACTACTTGACATAGAAATTCTTCACAAATCTCTGTCTTCTTATTGAAATATATATATAGAAAGGTAGTAGATCGCATTTCTTTTAACTGCCCCAACTACGTAGTATTCTCCAACACAATAATAAATCAGACTTCAAAGCAAGTTGGGCAATAATTTGAACCAGCCAATGTTATTAAAAAATTAACAAGTCAGGTTTTGTCAGCTTCCTCCTTTTAGTCCTCTTCATTGCATTTTTAACTGTTTAGAGAAAGCACTTCTATTACTGCTTTCTAAAAAGCAGAGGAAATAGAGAAAATATTGTTATTATTAGTAGAAAATGACACTTCACAGTCATCAGTTTAAAAGCATTACAATCAGCTGCCTCTTGCAAAATGAGAAATGCTGTGGCTGAAGGTACTTGAAATCAAAGATCAGCAGAAACACACTCTGATTTCCAAACAAGAGACCATGCTACCAAACACACCCAGTTATAATTAAAGAAGAAGAAAATTAATTTCTTAAATAAATGAGAAAGGGAGGAATGAATTAAAGGAAACGTATACAAGTGAACATCATAGCCTCCTTTTCTGCAACTCTTTGCCTACCCACAAATGCTTGCAGCTGGCTGCTCTGCTTTAATGATTGCATCTCACTCTATTTTGCCACTTGGCTTCTCCTCAGCTCCTGCCTGATCATATTTCTGCATGTCACTCACGTTTATGCAGGCCAGCGCACAAAACAAAATTAATTTAACTGAATGGCACATTAATATTATTATTTTTGACAGCATGGAAAACTTATTAACTATAGCATGTCACAAGGCTAGTCTTCTAGCGAGTAGCCTAAGTACAACATTGAAAGGAAATGTAATACATTTGAAAGATTTTTTTTGGCTTATCAGACACTGCCAGAAGTAAAATTACAAAGCTTTTCCATAATTATTAAAATATTATATGTGCATTGCAGTCACTCTACAGAAAGTCCTTGTCCTCCTCTGATAGGGTACGGGAAGCCACAGTACAGTACCCTTGCTTGATTTGAAACATCTCCTGTAGTAAGTATGGGCACCTTAATGCTTAGTTAATGTAGTTTCTACTACCAAGAGTGTCTTAGTTTCCAAAAGCAACTGACACCAAAGCTTTAGATTATGGATTGGAATTACAGCATACATCTGAAAATATACAGGATTGGTAGACAGCAGAGAACTTTAATTGAGAGTCAAATCAATTACCGATTTCTTACTTGTAAGATGGACCACTGGATGTGGTACTGTACTAAAAACCTGGCATGGACAGAGTCCTTGCTATGATGACCATACATTACGGATTAATGAAAGAAAGAATAAACAGATTAAACAAACCTGTAGGTGGCAATGATGGGCATAATGGAGTGAGTAATCTAGGGCTGCTGGTAAATCCTGCTGAAATTCAACAGCCCCAGGGAAAGACTATCAGGTAAATTCAGTACCTCCGTTACTGAAGCCATATGGTATATACCTATTTGTTCCACAAGAACCACAAAGAGAAAGTCAGTGTAATTTGGGGATTAACTTTGTAGCCAGCTTTTTCTCTTTCCTCTGTAACAATCTACAAAGACAAAAAGACTGTGCACCTCATACCAGTCCCAGCTACATTATAAATAAGTGGTTCCTTTTGCAGCAACACTAGCACAGATTGGGTTCACTCAACTGCTGCAGACAGAGGTTCCCCCTTCTCTCACCTCTTGCTTGCTGTAACACCACTTCAGTTTACATGTTCCTCCGTAATATCCCCCAGCACTACCTCCAGCTCCCTTCCATGACCCCAGTCGCAAACCCCACACAATACAGCAGCCTCCTCCAAAGTCTCCTAAATCGGCAATTAGGCAAGAGGCAGTACATGATGTCATTGTTTTAAAACTAGAAACTTGCTGGTTAGCTAGAGGCAGGCCAAACAGAACAAACACATGAAGACCTGGTACATGCTCAAAGGTTTCCCTGAACAGGGCAAGAATCTACACTCTTTAAGGCACTGCTCTCCATTAAATTTATAGGAACCTTCTTACCGTGCTACCCAGCTTCCAGGGCAGCATGCTACACAACTGCATGCCAAAACCAGCTTGTGCCTTTACTTTCACAAGAAGACAACTCAGCCGTGCAGGCAGGCCAGGGTCCTCACTGCACTGCAGCCACAGTGGCAACCTGGGAAGGGCTGCAGAGCAGGGAACTGCACAGCAAGCTGAAAAGGCACTGGATTTGCTAATGGGAAAACCACAGACAGCTGATGTAAGTTAACAGCTGATAGGTGAAGACAGTTTTCCACCTGTAATTTATCAAGATGAAGACTTTCCTTCATGTGTAATTTCACCCAAGTCAATGTCATCTTTTATTTCCATCTACAGCTTCTGTGCTGCAAGCACAGGCAGGATTTGAAATCCCTTTCTGTATCATTGCTCTTCATTTGGAAAGTTTTCTTACATTATCCTCTTTTACTAATTTTTGTACTAGAGGTTTTTTCCACAGCATCAAAACTGACTAAAAATATGAGATGGGATAAAGAATAAGCAGCTGGAAAAGAGGCAAGCTGAAAACCCTCACAAAAGCTCAGAGCCACTCTTGTTCTCGTGCTTCCTAGCTTCAGGGAAGTCAGAAATATGTAAAGTGCTCTCTCAGATAATTTCAATATTTTTGTCTATGGTTCCAGTTGAATGAAGAAACTAACACATGCCTCCTTCTACAATGCCTTGCATTATAAGTTTTAAGTTCAGCTCGTGAAATATTCGTGCTCACTTCAAGAATTAGTTCCTTCTAACTAGTGCTATATATTCAAATCTATTGACTTACCCTTATTAGGCTCATACCCACTTCTTAAACCAAGCATTCAAAAATATATTTTTATGAAGCTACTGAAAGATATTCAAGTTTTTGGATAAATACATACTGGCAAAAACTTCTTTTATTACTCCACTTCCCCTGGCTACTTCACTTTGAAAAACTCTCTTAACACATTCTTTAGGAAGACAAGACAGCTCATCAAAGGTCATCACAGCAATCAGTACCACACACTGAATTTCATTAATCTCTTCAGTAAAAAGAAAGAGGTCACCGCAGTCATCTATAAAAATCTAGGAAAGAAGACTCCACTTATCATGAGATTTCTGGCTTAATGATGTTCTTTTTTAATAAATCTTTGACCACAAGGGAAATTCCAGAAGACTGGAACAGTGCTAATGTTATGCCCATCTTAAAAAAAGGCCAAATGGGATGAAGGTGGTATCTATCAGCCATCTGCCTTTTATCAAACCCAGGTGAAACAAAGGAAGAACTCATAAAAGTTTGTATTAATATTGATTTAAAGGATATGAAATATAATGAATGTGAAGTCACGTGGTTTTATGGAAAATGCATCTTTTCAACTAAAACGAGGGTCACTCTTTGATAAGATTGTAAATTTGGTTGATGAAGGAAACATGCAAAGGTTTTTTTTGTTCTGTTCAAGGTCTACTGATGTTTTTATAGATGTGGAAGACATACCTGCTGTAAAGCAAGCAGGTGATACAAAAATCACCATATTGGTAAATAAGAATGCAACAGGTTGGTCAGACAGAAAGTGCTAAATCCCTTACCTGTAACCAGTCACACAGAGTATATTTCCATACAGCCAAAAGCAAAAATTCTACATCCTGAGACAAAGAACTCAAGTCTATTTCTAAGTATCTACTGAATCAGGAAATATATCTTAGAAGGCAGTGCCTCCTGCTGAGGAATTAGGGTCATAAGCTACAGACCATGAACTGCTAGAGTAATGTTGTGCAAAACATACAACAGTAGAAGTGAGCAAAGTAGCTGGTGACTTTGCCTGTCAGGCAAAGATATAAAATATACTGCATGAAGTTCTTGTGTATATATATTTTTTTAAGATGTTGAAAACTACAAAGAAGGTAAAAAGTCACAACTCTTTTTGGAAAAATGGAGAAAAAGCCTGATCATTAAAAACATAAAAGATGAACTTCTGCAGCTTTCTGAAAAGAGGATTGGAAGTGACTTGATTACAGTGCATAAGTACTGTAGAGAAGAGGAAGCATCATGTATTAAATGGCTTGAATCTACTGAAGAAGGGTGTAACAAGAATCAATGACTTGGAGTAGAATCCAGTAACATCCAAACAACAAATAGAGTACACATTTTTAACAGAGAGATAAGAGTAACTGCTGAAGCTATAGGATGTGTTATTTTGTCCGTCTACTGATGTCTCAAAATCAGTAACTTACAAACTCTTTGGGTTTGAAGACCCTCTAGGCGTTTTCCAGCGGAGATGCAAAGCTGCCTATAATGAATGCTGGCCTAATGTCAGCAGCCTTAGGTCTTTGTATCCTTTGTCAGTAAGTTCTCACAAAGAATTTTCCAGTGGAATTCCCACAAAATTCTGATTAGATGGTAACAAAATGTGTCATGGGAGACTTGGTTTGGGTGAACTTCCACTAAAAACATGCAGGATAATGCTGAAAGTCAGGATGCCATGAGCACATCTGAGCTTTCAGAATTGCAGTCTTATGGCCATGCAGCCAGGACAAAATACGATAGGCTGAGAATCAGAGGGTTTCTAGCTCCTTGCTCCAAAACCAAGCAAGGTCTACATTCAAGCTTGTAAGAGAGTTTCCTTGTGCCACCTTCCTCCCAACTTGGCATAGGGGGAATGCTGCTATCTCCTGGATCCTGCCTGTTTCCAAATTGAGTTTGATTATAGGAGATTCTTTAAAATGTCCCTTGAAGATCTAGGAGTCCTCAAAATTTAGGGCAGACAACCTCACCTCATTTAAAAAAATAGCCAATTTGATAGGACATAGTAGTATTTCTGAACAAAACAAAGGTTTTTGAAATGGGAGGGTTTTTTGCAGAAAGAAAATGTTAATGTTAGCTAGTCTAGGCTCAATGCAAATAAAATAGATCAGATTTAAAGACCTGTCATCCTCAGTGAGTTGTAAAAGCTCATATAGTGGTGCCTTCTGGCAAAAAAACCCAAGGAATCAATGAACAGGTGGGCTAAAAAGTCTAAGGAGCATGTCCCAGTGTTGATAAACAAGATATTCACAGCTTTATATGTAGTGATTGTGCTTGAAGGCTGAGTAATAGCTAGTCTTCATGATAGGGAACATATAAACAGGAAAGTTTCAGAGCCTTAAATCCTTCCATAATGTGACCGGTGTTTGTGCTTGCTTATGCCAATTGTAGAACTCTACAGCTGAAATCCAAGCAGGAAGCCAATATTCTCAAGTCATTCTGGAACATATGATTGCTGCAGCAAATCTAGTAAGAGTTTAATTAAATCTGTTCTCATGTACAGTTATCATACATCAGAAAATACTAATTTTTGGATTTTATGTTTTTAATCATAAAAGTTGTAACTTTCAATACACTAAATGTACATATATTCCCTTTAGGCTGATGGGTAAAACTGAAAGCATACAGTTCTCCATTAAAAAATCAACTAATAGTTTAGTATCACAGATAGACATTCTGAAGAAACAATCGTGTCTTTTAAGACATTTTAAATGATTTAATGATTTAAAGGGTATGTAGAAAAGTATGATTCTATATCTAGAGAAACATCATCATTTGCTGTATTGAATTGCTATGAGGCAAGTTGGTCCTTGTAAAAAAAAAAGAGGATGGGGAAGCATGCGCATATTTGGATGGCACATGAAGTTACAGGTGGGTTTTTTTCGAGGGCTTTGGTGTATTGTCGTATACATGTTAACATTTAAGAGCATTAGAAAAAAGAAAATACAGGGATGAATATCTGTTATGACAAGAAAGAAATCATGGGTTACAGAGATGTGCTGTGGAAGAACTGCAGATCTTACTTTGTGTTACAGACTTGTAATAGTTGTACCTATTTTCTGTACAGTAAGTACGAGCAAAAAAATTAAGAGTAATCAAAAGTAATTCAAATGACCCACATCTCCTGGAAAACTTGCCTGCTCTAAAACATCACAGAAAATTAATGTTCGGCCTGAATGATTAATGTGAAAGTCTGAATGAGTAAAAACACTTTCAGCATAATCCGCTGCTATCTAATTCTGGGCTGAGCATTAACAGACAGGGGATGACAGCTGCAGACCTCAGGGCACTCACATGAAAATGAGCTGCTGCCAGTTTTGAAGCCTGAGCTCCACTCATCAACAGAGATCCTCCTGTTAATTTTCATAGTTACTGAAGAAGATATGGAAAAACAAAGGTAAAATAACTGGATTCCAGACAACCCAGCAGCTCTGAAGATTACCAGAAGTAATTTCAGTAGCACCTAAAATCGGTTACGGATCAAACGGGAAGCTCAGGCACTGTCTGCCCACTGCCATCCATACCACTGAGAAGCTGCAGTGCCATGTTCCATGCCGGTGGCATCAAAAGCAAGTTATAAACCCCACATAATAGAATCATCTAGGGAATGACTTACGTTAGAATTTTATGGCAAGGTCTCTACCTAAGAAGAAGAGGTTTGAACTCAAGGTCAGCCACAAGTGGAAGAAGGCACTAGAGAAGGGTTCCCAAATTTACTTGCCATTATCAGTGACAGGGGAAGTAGCAATAACTCCTAATTCTGTTCTGTTGTAGGTGAATGCATCCAGCCGATCAAGCAGCAATAACACACTACTTTGAACTCTCTTTCTCACTGCTAGTTTGTAAACTCCTACCTTTGGCACTATTTCTACAATTGTAATTGCAGACAATGTTCAAGAAAAAGGTCTTGGCCTCCATGTCACTGGATTCAGTGTCAGGTATTTCTTTTCATCTAGTGCTTGGTGAGCAAGACACACATACAGATAATATCTGGGTCCAAAAGGAGATTAGAAATTAATTTAAACTGCACAGTTCTGACTGTAGCTCAAAGTGAGTTGTGTTCTGCTCTAAGAAGACAGCAAGAGTAGTAATTCTGTGGCAGTGACCATACTCAAGCCCTCCATAGAAAAAAAAAACCTACTCTGGAAAGTCTGCCAGTGGAGGGAACAGAACAACTACAGTACCTCTCCATCCACCTAGCCAACAAGCCAGCCAGGCAGCCATCTGAAACAAAAAATTTCAGTTGATGCAAAGGCCACCCACAAAACTATTAAAGTCTGCATAAAAGTTTCCATCACAGAAGATGCATCATAAAAGAAAGATGTGTTTCTGCTCCTTACTCAGGTCTACATCACAAAAGAAAGATGTATTTCTGCTCCTTACTCAGGTCTACATCTCATATGCACACATACACACAGAGTGAGAATATACTGAGAAGTGAGGAGGTGGAGTGATTCACAGAAGCTTGATTTCTCGTCAACATACAATACTAAAAAGTAAGAGCAACTTTAGACTGGAGGCTAAAACATGCAACTTAATAATTAACTGACTCACACAGGTGTACACAATGATGGTAGATGTTAAAAAAAAGAAAAAAATCTAAAAGAATAAGAAACTGAGAGATCAGTCAGCATTGTATGATTTTCTCCCTTTGTGTGGCCAGTGCTGTGAAAGTCTGGAGAGACAGAGAGAGATAGAGGAGAGATGGCTTGATCTTTAGACAGTGCCATCGACTATTGGAGTAAAATTCCTCAGTATTGGAATTCTAGATGACAGAGAGGTTAAAAATACTTGAACTGTATAGCACCAACATTATCAATGTTCATGCTCAGATACGGTACAGAAAAGCATTTACATCTATCTTGTTATTCTCTTTAAATCTTACGTATGACGTAGTTATCTATGAACATCCAAGAATAATATTTGCTTTGATCTGTGTGATTGAAAGTGAAAGACTACCCATAATCAGTCCTTCAAAAAGACCTGTGCATATATCGTAGGCTGCAAGATCTTAAAATCTGGAAATGTCAGTTCTCCATTAACCTACAAGGGAAGAAAGCATAAAATACAGAAACAGAGAGATTCTACGAAGAGGTTTTTTTCTGCAAGTTATTATTTTGTACAACAGCATCCTGCCCAGACTGAATTAGATATGAACAAGAGAAAAAGGTTTTTAAAGTCTAATTTAAATCATCACGTCCTGAGAGTTCCTCTAGTTATGATGACAACAACCACAGAGTAAGCTACAGAAGGCAAAGGAAAAGAAAGAGTAAAGTAGTACAGGGCTGATTGCACTAAAACCACCCAGCTGCATCACCTGTAACACACCAACAACACATCAGCCAATGTGAGGAATTTCTTTGGCCTTTGGTGGAGGACTGGGTTTCATGATACAATTGAACAGTTAACTGTAGGAATGAGTTATTGCTGTCTGTCATCCATTTGGCCTAAAAATAAGACCTGGTAATGCATCCTAAATTCATATACTCTACCTCTTGAAGTATTAGCATAAAAGCAATAAAAGCCTAATACCACTGAACTGCAAATACAGTGCTATGTTCCAGATTCTAACTGTGATTTCTCTAAAGTAAGGGCATTTGCTGCTAATTCCTGTCACAGGTACAATGCAAAGTGCTTCAAATGCCAGTTAAGCTCATTGTTGAACTAAACTGAAACACAACCGGCTCTGAAAAGAGGTTAAATGGTTACTATGGTAATCCCTGACATGGTCTAAATTGGTGTTTAAAAGCTGACAGAGGAAAAAAATGAAGAAAATGGCTAATCCCGTTCTTTCTCAGACCACTATTCCTAAATCTTTGTCTTTAATCTTTTCAAAAATACATCTTTCTCTGACGCTTTTGGAAACTAACATCTTTTAGTCCTACGTGGAGTGGGCATAACAAAGCGAGGAGACCAGAGTGGCATACTATGGCACATACTATTAGTCAAAAAGCTATCGTCTTCACTGTGAGAGCTGCTCTTTCCTTGCGACTGTTAAAATGCTGGTCTCTGTTCTGAAGGTCCTTCTAATGACACTTATGCTGGAGTATTTTGCTATAGCCACCTTACAGCTTCCCTTAGCTCCTGATCCTGGTTTGTAACAGCAATCAGATAATGGGTTTTGTCACTGTCGGTTTGCAAAGAGAGGGGAGAAAGGGAAATAAGGTATTGCTCTGGACTACTGCAAAGCTTCTGCCTAGATTCCCAGTGAGAAATGCAGTTTCTGCCTCTGGATAATGCATTCACTGATGCAGGTAGTCAGAAAAATAAGTAAGTACATGGATGTCCAGGGGGAGAACAATGCAGGAGAATTTCATATATAGTATGTTCTGTGGCCTCTTCAAACCAATCAGCTGATTCTGCAGATGCATTTGCAATCCCTCCCAGATTACACAGCTTTATAACTGGGAGTACTCCACGATTATGGCTGAATTCCCTGGAACTCCTTCTGCAGCTTCAATCCAAAACATCTCTTCGTACTGTAGCTTTAGCACCTTCCACTTGGAATATACTTGAACGCATGCAAATGACAGATACATCAGCTATCTGAATGCATCACTTGCAGGTACATGGAAAATACTTCCAGCATCTAAGTGATATAAATTCTGCTTAAGCCTTTTTAAGAACTCTAAGATGATTTTGATCCCTCTCAGCATCTTTCTCAGAAGCCTATAAAATCAGCATTCAGAACATTGCTTTCCAAATGCCACTGTATGGTTAACATCCAAGTCCAGTGCTTTTGAACTCCTTGGCTGGTCTGGCCTCTCTCCTCCATTAAGCATTTTAAAATATGCCATACTTGAGCAATATCCCCCGCCCCCCATAACATTAAGAGGCAGAGGTGGGGAATTGTCCACTATTCCGTCCTTCAGCCTTGTAACTTTCTACAAGGTCTTTAGGAATATGCCTTGTCTAGAACCAACATTCATACAATTATTATTTTGTGTATGGATCATTAGATGCTTATCACTAAGTGTAGGATCTACTGTCAGCACAGTTTAACCTCAAGATGCCCTTCCACACTTGAAAGTCAAATGGTCATAAGTATGTTTTTGACAAATAAGCAATGCAAGTTTTTCTAATCTCAGAATGCATACTGTCCAGAAACAGACGGGCCGCAGCAGAGCCTGAATTTTACACTACCACTGAACAACTTCTTCTTGTCTACTGTCCTCTGTATTTGAATTTAGTATCTGTAAAGCCAGGCAGTCTGAGATGAATCAAGACAAGTTCCCTTTTGATTTCAAGTAAGCCAATTACATTCTCTTTGTTATAACACAAGAATGCCTCTGACCTCCTAAAGTAGGTGTCTCTTCCAGAGAAGGAGTTAAGAAAGAGAATATTCAACAAAGGTATATAGTGGCATTGTCAGCAGTTTGAGTATGAAAGGCGAGAAAAGACATGCATAATTCTAATAGCCTGAAACAGTACCGTAACTGCTCTACTTGAGTCCTATGGTTTTACTTTTAAAATCACAACATTTCAACATCTTCAATTTCAAGATGAAAACCAATTAATTAAATGTTGAAGAATTTCACATCAGGCTTGCTTATTCTCAAACTTAAGAAACTCTGTTTTGTTCCCTGTCTATCAAACTCTGTTCCTTTGCAGGACAGTTGCTGCACTTACAATGCTGAACATGCATTCAACATCGTGCATTTACTGTATGTAACTCTGCCACAAAACCTGAAAATTAAAACCCCCTTAGATTTAACATTTTAAAGTTTTAATAGGGTGTAAGAAGAAGTGAACTTGAGAAAACTTGAACACCATGCAGAAAACATAGTGATCCAACATAATATGCTGCTAAATAAAGGAGACCTCACATTTTAAAATTTGTCTGACACTCTGACAGGATCTCCATAGGGATAATGATACTTTCTTTTGCAAAGCACTGTGCTGTCTGCAAAGCTGTATAAGAACTAAGTGTTATTATTAGAGACGGGAAAGGTCTATTAGATCATCTGTCCATCTCTGATATAACAGAAAATGACAGTGATTTGCTGCTGTGATTTGACAGTGACATTTGTAAAAATGTCCTTTCGTCTTAACTCTCTGCAAGTTCCAGTGCTGAGGATTCAATAAGCTAGATGGCTTACTAACTTTGTCAGTCTCCAACTGCTATGAAGCACACTGAGGTATTAAATATACTGATTTCAGGCCCACTTTTCCATCTCCTTCCTTCAACTTTTATTTTTTGAAGAGGAAGGAAAGAACAATCCTCATGAATAGCGCATGTCAAGCTTCACAGAATTGGTCTTCCACTCCCAGCTGTAGACCACTTCCTTCTCTCCCCTTTGCAAGGCAGTACTGTAGCATCTCTCCCTCTTGGCATTGTGCATCATGTAGGAAAGAAGCTGTTGTGCATCTTGCTGGTGTTTTCCAGGAGACTTCCAACTCAGAAGCCATGTACAAAATATACCCATCACAACCCACCGTGATATGAGCATGCATCCATCATGTAACGTATCCACGGTGGATGCCTGATCAGATAATGCATACAGTCTTATGTGATGGCAGTCCTAAGAGGTCTGCAGAACTCTTGGTGGCGGATACTAGCAGGTCGAAAATCTTTCTCCCATGGAATAAGGCTCTGCTTCTCCACTGCTTTCAAGGGAAAGAATTGTTTCTGCTCTTCCTTATATTCCCTAAAATTTCTTGGAATACTTGCTACAATAGGTTTTCAATTTAAAGTGCCAATATAACAAAACGTCTGGAGGGAAATCAGTTGAAGTATTCAGAAGACGACTCTCAGTATGATTCACACTGCTGTGAGCAAAGAAGAGGTTTGACTGGCCTTCTGTACTGGAGTGATAACGGCTATTGGATGCAGTGTGTACTCAGATAAAGTTAATGGCAGTGACATCTGGTAGATGACACAGAGGAGCAAACTCCTATCATCTGTTTTTTAACACTCCGTGCCCAAACCATTATATGTCAGACTTGGTAAAAGTGAATAACCTTTCACTATCTACCACTCTTCCCTCCCATGCTCTCAGTCATATGAGACTGAAGGACTACAAGATAAATCACCTCCGTATATTCACAAGGACAGCAGAGCTAAAAGCAGCCAAGGAAAAAAGGATTCAACATTAGTAGTGGCCTCCCCAATATTTAGCAGTCACTGTACAGACTCGTACACTCCCAAAGCCCTCTCACAGTTATAACAAATGCTTACATAAAGCCTTGTACCTTCAAAGTGCTTCACCAACATGAATATATTAATAAGACCTTTCCCAGAAGAGAATGCAGTGTCAGAGAGATGCCACTCAAATGGCTAGGCTGTGAGAGGTAGAGCTTCAAGTATTTCATTAAACCTTCGTCCTCTGCCATCAATTTCAAGCTGCTTCAGAAAAAAGGATGGAAAGTACAGTGGAGGTTTATGAGCAAAAAGAAGAGTTAACTGCTCGTAAAATGATTTTGCCTTCTATGAGTGCATTGTTAATTAGATTGTATATTCTGTGATGTGCATCAACTGAATTCGACATAAAGTGAAATAAAAATAAGGTTTTTATACTCAGTTTCACTGATGCCACCTAGATGGTTCTTTCAAAGTGACTGGTGACAATTGCCACTGATGTGCTTTGGTATACATCTTGTTTGCGGGTCACAATTAAAACATTAAGGATAGTCTGGCATCTGATACTTAATTGCAAAAATATTTAGAATTCTAATTAGTGCTAGGTTGTTAAGAACTGACAAACTTACCTAACTCTTGTAAGGGCAAAAACGGAAATAAAACATGTCATTCTTCAAATACTGCAGACCACATACAGATATACTTTTCAAGGCCAAATTCATTACGCAATTATAACATGTAGAATAGTCTACAAAAGATTTTTTGGTAATAATAGAATTACATTTGTCGTACATTTTTGGATGAAATCCAATTGCTTAGGTTTTAGTTTTTTATCGTGTTTTCTTACAATTAGCAAGCCAGACCGCCATATCATGTTCATGATCACTACCAAGAGACAAGCACATGTCTGTTGCTACACATCTGGCACAGGTAAATCACGTCAGCCTTTGTATTTGCAGTACCGTATTCACTAATTCTGAAGCCAGAGTACTGCTTGGTCGCAGCTGTATCGGCTGTGAATTCTGCAACGTCTGCTGTGTCAGCTGATAATAGGTTTATGGTGACTGGACCTCTCCCACTCCTCTTTGTACCCTACCTATTATCTCTTAAAATCTACTAGAATTTGTATGGCATCTTTGCTGCTGAGCAGAGGCCAGAATATCGAAGATGGTGAGGTACTTGACAGTAGTCAAATATGGAAATATGCATGACACTTCCTGGGAAACACAGCTCCCAAACCACTGACAGATGTAACTCTCTTGGTTCTTGGTAGAGATTTCTTTTCCAAATTGGGCTAAGCAATTCTTTGAATCAGGCTCAACACATATATGACAGAAGTACTGGTTCCATAACAGCAAAAATAAGTGAAGACCTTTTGGATTAAATACACTTGACTGACCTGCATCTTGAGTAACTGGTTTCTGTGGGGTCACTTTTCATTTGTACAGTGTCGTGGTTTAACCCCCGCCAGCAACTCAGCACCACGCAGCCGCTCACTCACTCCCCCCCGCCCCCAGTGCGATGGGGGAGAGAATCGGAAAAAATAAAGTAAAGCTCGTGGGTTGAGATAAGAACAGTTTAATAGAACG